>PVJL010003004.1:0-172799 GCA_004026885.1 Lyroderma lyra | reverse complement strand
CTTGCCTTTTTGGGTAGAGTTTTGAAGAGGAAAGGTTTGTTTATCAGACCTACTTTCCAAGTCTTTTCTTTCTTCCTTCCTGGCTTACTAACCCTCTTTCTTTCAGAGAAAGAAGAGGAGCTAGGCTGAAGGACACTAGATCTATGTAGTGTAACACTGTACCTATAGAGTATTGGCATTCCTCAAACTAGATTGGAATGTTTACTAACATATAATCATGGTAGTCTTCTTTTTATTTCCTGTTTGTGGAAAAACCTTTCTAATAACATTTTCCAGTTATAATTTTTTCTACCATGTTACCTTTAAATAACTTTATTGAAACACAACTCACATAATTTAGAATTCACCCATTAACATGTACAACCCAGTGGTTTTTAGTGTATTGTTAGAGTTGCACAACCATCACCACTGTTCAATTTTGGGACACTTTCATCACCCAAAAGCAGTCACTCATAGTGGTCACTGTTCATGGCAACCACTAATCTTTCTGTGTCTGGATTGTCTGTTATGGACATTTCATGTAAATGGTATCTTTTAACATGAAGTATTTTGTGGTTTTTTTGCACTTGGCATAATGTTTTCAAGGTTCATCCATGTCAGAGCATGTGACAGTACCTTATTCTTTTCTTGCAATACACTTTGGTTGTCGGAACAAAGAAATGATCATTCTCTCACCAACGAATTATGAGCTGTCAGAGTTTTTAGAAATACCATGTTTCAATGATTAAAGGAGTAAGATGAACTAGAAGTGGAGCCATTTATTAGAGAGGAATTTGAAATCTGAAATCAGTACTTACAGGACAAGTAATTTCTATGTTCATGCATGTTCATTCAAAGAATTACCCATTTCAGGTCTATATATTGTCAGACGCAGAAACATGTGGAATTAAAATTTCAGTGTTCTTTATTTCAATTCATACTGGAAGAGTTAATGTAGTTTTTCATTCTCCCTTTATTCTGACTTCTCTAAAGTAAGCACAAGATGACTTGAAAAATACAAAGAAATAAAAAGGGTTGCTTAGACCCAGATGGTAAATAGTGAGAACTATTTATCCTAATAAACTGAGGGTTAAGTTGACTGCTAAAAATAGTACCCTTGATACAGTTTTTATTGGAACAGGTATGTTGAAGCCACATCAGAACAATATTAATATTTTGAAATAGGGTATCACATGTATTGTTACTTAAACCCAAATTATGCAAATAAGAAAGCATTCTGCTGAGTTGGCCTCTACTTAAGGTCATTTTTGGAAAGACTTGTCTCAGCCCCTGATTTCAAGCAGTGGAATGAATTCAGGATCTCCTATTACTCTGTTTTCCTTGCCATTAGGACTGTGTAGAACAGTGACTTCCATTTCACTCTCTGCTCTCCTTTTTCTGTTTGATTTCTGCTCTAGGAAGATACTTATCTCAGTTCTGAGACTGACTAAACTTATCAGTTTTCTCATTTAATACTTTGTCATATGTTTGAAGCTGGAAGGATGTGATTAAGGATGATATTCTGGAGTCATGCTGGCTACAGAATGTAATAAGTGGAAACAAAAAACAAATTTAAGGTGTATCCTTCTTTGATTAAATAAACTTGAGCTAAGATACACATCAAATAGACATTTACCAAATACAGGCAATATCTCTTCGATGGACATATTGTTTATTGATTTTCATGTTACTTTTCTATACAGTAAAATCTAAGGAAAGTCATAATTGATGTTAGGAGGTTTATAAAGAGGAGAATGGGAGAAGAAAATTGATTTGATGGTGATAGGTATGGTATGTCTTGGTATAGAGACTAGAGAAGAATTGTGAAAATTTTATATATTATTCAAGGTAATTTTGAGTCAGTGATAGAATTTTTATCTAGGACAAACTAGCAGGTATTTTTGTTATTTTTTTACACTTAATTTTATACAGAGTGAGTTAGGCAACTTTCTTATAAATAGGCATTATTTAGAAGGCAGCTTTTCACCACTGTAGGAGAATCCTTAAATAAGCATTTAAATCTCCAGACTCTTCTTCATTAAATAGGTTAAACTATCACACATAAGTGAGCTAATCAATATAACTAACCACTAACTGTAGTTCAAGGGAGTAATCAATAGCTGCTGGATTTAGTCCTTATAGAGTCTGTAGTTTAACTTCTCTATCCTTTTTCTCAGTAAAACCAGTGTTACAAAATGTCACTCTAGATGGCATTTGAAATTGCTGTTAGGCTTCTCTCCCCACCCTACCCCCCCTTTTTTTCCCTCTAAGATGTCTTGTTTTTTAAAGAGAAATTAAGAGAATTTAAAAAACTTAAGATCATCTTAAGAGTGTGTATGTGAAAGTGATATTTTGTAACTTCATAGAGATTTTATTTTAGAAGTTAAATTCATTTTTTAAAATTTTTTAACTTTTTAATTGAAATGTAACATGGATCTTGAGTTTATATCTTAATGAAATTTTACAGATTTATACACTTGTGTAACCAATGCATAGATCACTATTCAAAGTATTAGTAGCACCTCTCACTCTCTTGTCTTTTATTCAGCACTCTCCCAGAGTTAATCACTATTTAGATGACTGTCAGTATGGATAATGTTTTGTCTGCTTTTAACTTTATGTAAATGAAATCATACAGCACATATTATTTCTTTGGTTTCTTTTGCTTATCATTGTGTCTGTGAGATTCATCCATGTTATCGTGTGTTCTTTTCTTATTGGTAAGTATTATTCTGTTACCAACACATGCCATATTTAATTTTTCCATTCTACTGATGATTGACACAGGTAGTTTTTGGTTTAGGACTTTGATGAATGAAACTGCTCTGAACATTCTTGTACATTCCTTTTGGTAAACATATACACATAACTTATTGGACATATACCTAAAAGTAGAAATGGTGGGTCATAGAGTATATATGTGTAGTCTTTCTGCCAAAGAGCTTGTACCAATTTATATTCTCTTCAGTATTGTATTATGATTATAATTACTTTGCATTTTTCACAAAAAGATGGTATTGTCATCTATAAAAAGAATCTGGTGGTTATAGAAACTGGCAATTCAGAGGTTATCTTTAAATGAGAACATAATTTAAATAGCTTGAAATAATTGTGACAATTATATGACAGTTCTTTCAGCCATGATGGTTTGCTCTCTTCCTACTGTTTTACCAAATTTAAAAAAGGAAGAATTGAGTAGCTAAAATAAAAATAATTTTCTTATAGGAAGGAATAACAAGGTGATCGTAACCTTATTTTATGAGTTAAATAAATACACTAAAATGCCCTCAACCCTAAAAGAAAAAGGAACCAGCTGAAGTTATAATAGCTTTTTAATACTTTTCTATTATTAAAGTAACTGTGATGATAAAGAGAGTATAAGTTGTGGCAGAAAACCATATTTCAAGTCCTATTACAGGCTTGTAGTAAATTGCAAACATTTTTTTTCCTTCATGGAATTCTGAAATGTTTTTGCAGTCATTTAAAGCTTTATTGCAAGTGAGGCAATAAAAAGGGAAGAAATCCAATTACTTTATGTGCAAAGCTTTCATATCCTATTTAATGAAAGAAAAGAAGACTTTTGTTCAGTAAGCATGCAAGCTTTACAGTCCCTCACAGTAAATTAGAAATTTCCTTTAAAAGAAAATAATAAAAATATTTCCTCAATAAATATGATGAAAGGTGGCTTTACTAAGTTAAAACCAGTGTTTAAGAATGTTGCAGCCAAGGTGGAAAGGTCAACAGTTAGATTTGATAGGTCATTGAAGGTAATAAAAATAGTGTTTACTTGGTTCTTAACATATGCCAGGCATTGTCCTAAATTAATATATGCCAGGCATTGTCCTAAGCCCTTTATGTATATCATTTTGTAGTCTTCCCATCAACTGTTACGAGGTTGATACTGTTATCCCCATTGACTGATGAGAACCTGAGAGACACATGTTTGGTAATGTGTTCATGGTCACACAGCTGTTGAGTAGCCAAGCCAAGGTTTGAATCTGAATGTTCTGCCTTCAGAATGTGTGCTCTTAACCAATGTGCTATATGGCCTCTCAGTGTATTACTGTTACAGCCGAAGTGGAAAAAGAAAGAATGGAAAAAGGTCAAGGAATTAACTAAATTTCTACTAAGTGCCACGCATGGTGCTGAGCATTTTATATATGTGAATTCTTTTACTGTTAGATAGCTTTAATATAGTCATCACACAAAAGAGAAACATAAGATTCAGAGAGTGATTATTTCCTCGGGTCACACATCAGCTAGAGCATGTCTTTCTACAAAGGAGGCCACTAATAGGGACTTCATTATTTTCTTATTAATGTCTACTGTGGATTAATTTAAACAGCTCTTAGTACCCACTGGGAAGTTGGAAACCATTTAAATCTTTGGGACAAGTTTACTAATATGAGTTTTCCTGGAGTGAGTCAACATACCATTGGTGTTAAATGTCAGCATGTATAGTAAAAATAATACGGACCCTGGGGCCAGAAAGATTTCAGAGTTTATGCTTAAACTTTAATTTTAAAATGGTAATTCAAAGTGAGGTTATCAGAATATTTGGACTATTTCATCTGCCTAATCGCGAAGATACACTCAGATTATTCAACAAATGTACTTGTGTAACAAGTGCCTGATACATAATAGGAAGTGAAATAGGCTCTTGACGTACAGCAGTAAACAAATCAGACAAAAATCCCTGACCATTAGAGTTTACAGTCTCATCAGATGAATTCAGTTGTGATTTGCTGTTGGGAAATTGTGATTTTTCTTGGTAATTGTCTCTTTGCTGTCTTCCTTGCAACCTGAAAAGTTAGGAGCCAGTCTACCTGATATAGTTCATTTCCAGAAGCCTCCAGAAACAAAGGTATTTTGGTCCTGTCTGCATTAGCTCTCTCCAGCACCATCAGTTGTTTTTTTTTTAATCTTTGACCAAGTGTACTAATTTCAGTGTGCATTTATTGGCCATCTTTTATGTGATAAGTCTTATTCTAGCACTAGGGGTGCAAAGATGGCATCAGAAAAAACCATCTATCTCCTAGGACCTTATAGTCTGAGAGAAAGATGAGAAGCAGAGGGAGAAGAGAGGAGGAAACCTTTTGTCTTCTATCTATATTTCTGTAAGCCCTCCCTCCAGTCTCATGTTACATAAAAACTGATCAGAACCTATAAGCAGGGGTGTAAGGCTTCATTGTGTAAATCCCTTAACCTGTCATTCCCTATTCCTGTCCTGTGCTGATACCTCAAGTATTCCTTGAAGGGGGAGGAAATGAGGAAGGTATATTTTCAGATGGACGTATATTTGTTTTCTGGTTCATTTGGTTAGTTTTAGTCAATCTTTCAGTGATATTCTCATATATTCCTCTTTTCTGATGTTTTAACGTGTACTAGTCATTGTCTGTAGGATGTCCTTATTAAAAAAATTTACTATGTAGTCACTGCAGTGAGTCATCATAATATGAAAAGCTTTCAAGTAGATAATGTTGGAAAACAGCTCTAATTACATGCAATGCCACTCAAATGAGAATCTGTTAGAAGTTAGCAGTTAACTATCAAAAGAAGAGAAAATTGCTGAAGATGTGACTTATGTGCCTTGAAATAGAATGATTTAAATAGTCCTTGTGACTTAACAAATTCCACATTTTACTCATCTCTTTGTGACTGCCCTGTTCTCCCTCAGTGGTACTTTTGTCTGGCAAGTACCTAATAAACCCAATCATTGGTATATGTATGTACATGTATATTAGAGGTATTTTATGCATCACATAATGAATTGAGTAAATGTCTTCTAATTCTTCCCCTTGTTCTGAAATTTACATAAATCTGATACTTTTCCAGCCCAGTGAAATTGCATTTGGAATTGTAGTGTCTCCAAACCTTATTGAGAGCCATTTACAGAAAGTCCATATGGTTGGGGAAATAAAATGGAGATTACAATTTTAAATTGAACCCTAAAAATACAATTTAAAAAAGAATATTAAAGTGATATGATTGTATTGATAAGTTTACTGTGAAAACAATCTATATTTTAAAAAGCATGGTAAATAAGAAAAAGGGAAAGTTTAGCAAGATTCTGAATAAGTAAAACGAGATATTGGGAACAAATAAGAGTTATGAATAAGATTATTTCTTACATAAAATAGTTTTAAACAAGATTGTATATAATTTGGTTGTGAAAGTACACATATATAGTAATTATAACTATAGTAGGAATATAAGAGTAATTTTTATTAATGTATTGATAGCATATAATCAAGTGGTTTTCTTTAATGGATGATACAGTATTTGAATTATTTTTCTACCTTATAGCAGTATATGAGGACTGTCTGGAAAAATCCAACCATAAGTGCCTCTGTTTTTCATATTACATGGCTGGATACTTTTCATACAGCCCTCGTATATGATAATGTACAATCTAACAGTTTTTGAGTAACTCATCGTTCATATAGTTTTACTAAATAGTTTATTTAGCAAAAGTTAAATCCTACTGTAAAGATTTCAACAGGCACTGAGATGAGGTAGTATTCTGGGAACTGTGTGTTGTCAAGTAACATACTAGGAAACATATTTCAGATTTCAAGTTGTATTGAAGCAGTAGATGACTGTTAATCTTCCCAAAGCATTGCTCTGATCTGTCACAGTCACACCCAGCCTACAATAGTAGTAATCAGATTTTTCTTCCTCAGTATAGTTCATATGCACAACTCATTTCTCTAGGAGTAATATCTTTGATTTTACTACTCTCTTTGAAAATTGGTGGCCTAGCTAAATATTAGCTCTGATTGGCTAGTCAGGCCCTTTCTGCACTGTGGCCCCCACTTATTTTTTTCAGATTTATCTTTTAATTATTTCCTTACACTTAGACCTAGACATTAGTCAGATATGTCCACCGTCTTTCCCTCTCTTCCGTTCTGTGAAGTGTTCTTCACATGGTGCCTTTACTAACTCCTACCTCCTTATCTTAGATTTCTTCCTATCTTTCCTACAGACCTCAAAGTAGACATCACTGACTTTATAAAGTTCTAATCATCCCATGGCCACCATTACCTTTGAACTTCATAGCAGCTTATATTTTTGCCTTGTATTAATATTATTTGTGTACTTGCCTGTTACTTCTATCAGATTGTGGTTCATTTCAATTTCTCTTTGTGTCGTTAGCAGTAGTATCCATATACAGTGAACACTGGATACATCTGTGCCATATGCAATTTTTTAAATTATCAAATTTTCAAATGACAATTTGAATCTAATTTGTGATAAATAGAAATTATTAAAGAAAGGACATCATGTGCAGGGGAAGGAGCCCTGTCAGGAGATTAGCCTTTGCCACTATAACTACCTATGGAGCCTTTGGACAAATCATATCACTTTAATATCCTTAAAACTTTAGAATGAGAGAGTTGAGCATAATAGGTTTTATGTTCCTTTTAGTTGTATGAGTCTATGAACATTAAAGGAAAATGGATATAAACAAACTAATTAAGGTATAATTTGAAATGTAGTCAGTTTTTTAAAAAAAATTATACCTTTACAACTTAGAAAGTTGTATAGCTTCCCTGTTGTTACATATTAATGCTATTACCTACGTCAGTTGGGCAACTAAAGAATAGCAAATCACATGAGAGGCCCAGCTGCTATTTGTGTTAAGGGGTAGAAAACAGTGCTAAATGTAGGGTTGGAAACTAGATAGTTTTTTTATTTAGTTATATTCTGTAGAATAGTGTTATGAATTACAAAACAATTGGTTAGTGAAGCTTCTGCTAATAAAAGTTTTAATAATTTGAATGAGACATCTGCTTGGTATAAATCCAAGAAAATTACATTTTATAAAATTGTTTTATCTAAATAGACCCATGTTCTTGCCTGTTAGAAAATTTTGTTTATTAAATTATAGATTGCCTAATTTTATCCATTCACAGTTCACTGCATCCCTTGCTTATTAAAAGGCAAATTTCATACATGATATCTGTAGCAGCAGGAAAATTTAAAGTGGAATGATTCTATATATACTGTTTGACATGTATAAACTGTCAAGTGAACTGTCAAAAGGGTGACAATTATATGAGGAAAAATGTGGTTGTCAAGATCTTGATTTACTGTTATTACACTTTATTATATTCCTACCTCCAATATTAACAAGGTAATAGCATTTTTATTCTTAAGTTTTCTAAAATTTGGCTTCCAAGATATTGATGTACTTTATATCATATGATAGCTACATTTCAAATACCTTGAGTAATTTTATCTTGTTATTCTTTGCAAGGTATAGCAGAATTAGTATGGTATAAAACAAAGATACAAATTAATAGTTTCTATACAAAAAATTTTAACATTTATTATATTTATATCCCGAATTTGATAAATATTACTTTGTGTATGTTAGGCAAGTTTGTTAGTACTCAGATATGTTCTTAAAGATTTTTTTTCATTTTAGAAGCACTCATTAACCATTTGTTAACCAAAGTGCTTAACTGGAATACATTTTGGGAATCTCCTTATAGTTATTCTCTGACATTAACCTGATGATGTATAGATAACTTCTTTATGCAAATAAAGAGAGCAACAAATATGTTTTGCTGTAGAAACTAAGTAGACTTCAGAGTTGCCATGAGACATGATTTTCAGGGTAAATGGGTGGTTTTGCTTCCTTCTTGATAAATTTAGGCTCTTTAAAGGCCATCAGGTTTTCTTGTTGCTATGCAAAGTGTAGTGAGGAATAAGGACAAAAACTTTTCCAAACTTCCTGTCTTCCTGAGATTTGATCTTGATAAATTTAAATGAATATACTATACAGTAAAGAAAAGAGATGGGTTATTTTTACTGTTTCTTTGTAGTCCAGTATCTGAGGCCATCCATAATCTTCCTTCTTAGTTAAAAACTGAGCAGCTGTCTCATCAGTTTTTAGACTATGGCAGTTTGGGGCAGGCAATGCAGTGGACATGATTTAATGGCTGGAAGTAATACCTTTTTGAAATAGGCTCTGCCTCTCAATTTATTGGTGACGGAATTGCCTTATATGTACATTATAATGGAATAAAATGTAATATCTAGATATTTTTTGTTTTTTTTTTAAACATTGAATTTATCTTTGCTTTAGAGGATCACACAATTTAGAGGATTGTTTTGGAGGTTTTTGAACCCTCAATTTAAAGGTTTTTTGTTTTTGGTTGGTTCCCTGAGCAGGGATTGAACCCAGGCCATAGCGGTGAGAGTGTTGAAGCCTAGCCACTACTCCACCAGGGAATGCCCCTAAAGTTTTTTTACTTATCCCTCAGGTCCATATTTTTAGTTATTATTACTCATCCAAGACTAGAAAATAAATACCTAATTCATTTTATATTTACAAAGATCTATAAAACTAATTGTAAGTATAAATGATAATTTTCAGTTATTGTAAAGTCACTCAAAGAAATTGTATAGAAAATAAACCTCTTTTTATGGATAATTCGCTCTAAAATATTAAGTATTCTGGGTAGAATTTCAGGACAATTCCTCATGTGTGTGGTTTGGTGTTTGATGTATCTGTCCTTGAATTTTCTCTTAGTATGTTTCAAAATGAAAATAATGAAGGTAATTTCTTACATTTACATTTATGAGCAAAGAGTATCATCTGAATTCAATCTTTGTAGCTCTCACTAATGTATATAAAGTAGTATTTGGATGAATATGAAGATACAGAAGAGTGACCTTTAAAATAATCTGTCACACATTGACGGATTTCATAGTACTGCCTCAGCAAGATTTCAGGCTGAAGGAATGTAAGATAGTTTTTAAAGTGAACAACATTTTTGCTTTTGTAATTTGTGGGACAACCTGTGAGATGCCAGTTATAAGGGTAATTCATATCTGAATTGTTGAAATCTATCTGGACTCATCAGTCAAGTCTATTTGGAGTAGTTGGTAAGGTTTAGGGCACAGATATTCATCACTCATGTAAATTGACCCATTGTGGGAGCAAAGGAGCAGGCTGTCTTTAGAGTTGTTTCTCAACTCACATTCTGGTAAGAACCGTGTTTTACATTATGATCCAGTCTAGCTCTCTTGCACACACTTGCGTGCACAAATGTGCAAAACAGTTCATGACTACTTACCTTTACTTTGCTAAGTGCGTTCTTATTTCTGTTCTGTTTCATTTTTTTAAATGTCAGAAAAAAATTTTAGTTGTTACCTATAAAATAAATTTCAAAAGCTGCTAGTGGGCTACACCTGCTGTTTGGTAAGTCTGTTTAAGATATTCCCTTATTCTTGCCTTCAGATTTCTCTTTACCCAACACAACTATATACGTGTCCTCTATTACATAGCTTCCTTTGGAAATGGTTGATAAATCCCATTTAAATTATGATGCATTTGAAATCTGAAGAAGAAGAAACCCTCTTAAGACATCTGGAAGGAAAGATGTTGTCCCAATTGCCGTAGTTCTGAGGGTGAGAATTGGAATTGCCCAGAGGATTTGGCTTTTTCTCCTCTTTTCAAAGAATGGGTAATTTCATAGCAATATTTAAAAAGGTAGTTCTGATTTGTTGGGAAAATAACTCCAACTAGAATTTGAATTTTTAAAAAGAAATCATTTTAGCTTGAAGAGGTTCTAGGTTCTTAGACTGAGGAAAGGGAATAGGAAATAATATCTCACAGGTTTGTTTTCTGTTCCATTCTTCTTTCTATGAAAGAAGATTAAATAAAATATTATACTCAAGAAAGAATTCTAAATTGAGGGACAGAAAATAAGTTTTAGCTAGCCCATGCTTAATTGGCATGTAATATCTGAACCTCAGTTCATTTTCAAAATGAGTAAGTTTAATAACCAAGTTATCTAAATTTATTTTCAACTTTAAAGCTTTCTGATTTACATTAAAACACAGATTAGATTTTAAAGTGATTACTAAGCAAAAGGTACTTAAATCCTAATATCCAGAATATTAAAGTCAGAGGTATGACAAATGAAGACCTGTCCAGGAAGCTGCTAGAATCCTGCCTGGGAGTATTTGAAGTTTGTGTGCTTATGGCCACTTAATCCTCAGATGCTCCTGCAGATTTGAGTGTTTATAGTAACTCAGGTCATCCAATAGAAAAACAAAGGAAGGAAAAAAGTTAAGTATTCAGTGAAAAGAACTGCTTACTTTGTTATTACAAAGTGTGCTTTCTTTAAAATTATTTAGCTAAGCAAGGTAAGTCTTACCTATATTGAAGGTTGAAAAGTAAAAGAAAATGTGAGATGGGTTATGTTAAACTTATTTAAACTATATATAGTTAGTTAACAGGCTGATAATTTTTTATTTGAGAAGGTTATTAAAGAATTGGTATCTGTGATGGTAGGCTAATTGATTAAAAAATAATTCTGAAGGAGACATTAGTGACTAACAACAAGGGTAGATATATATTCTTAGAAATTATATATCTGTATAGGTGACAGAGGAACTCATAACAATGAAGTTATGAAATTCTTAGATACTTACTTATACAAGAAATGATCTTGTAGGAATGGTTTGAGAATGAATGAATGTTTTCTTGGTTGAAGAGGTAGGCTTTCGAATTGAGAATCTAGTAGATATAGTTTTTTTCATGCTGTCCTACACAACTTTTTATATAAATGAGAAAGGGAAAGATAGTTGGGAATGTGTAGCTGTGACTTGGGCTCTTGAGAACTAGAAGAAAATTATATTTAAAATGTAACTGCTCGTGTAGACTCAAGAGGAAAAACATTATCAGATAACATTTCATGAGGCTTTTCCTGGTGCAGTCATGTCTCTTGTGTCAGTAATATGGCGAGGTAGTAACAGCGTGCTCATGAAGACTTTGCGTTCTACCCAGCCTCTACTAACAGGTGCACATTAACCATAGCTAGCAAGTAATATGAAATATAGTTCTTAAAGAAAGTAAAATTTCACCTAAAGGATTTAATGGTTAAGAACAATTACATTAAGATTAGACTTTCATTTTTTTTTTTTTTATGTGGGTAGTTCCCTGGCTGGGGATCGAACCTACATTAAGATTAAATTTGTATATTCACTATTTTGCAGTCCTAATATTAAGATTTGTCATTGCAAGTTCATTGATCATGTTTACTTGTTTTTTACATAATAATGTTCTAGGCTTCATTACAGTATGCTTTATACACTTCATTACACTATCAAAATATGTATAATTAATTGGGGCTTAAAAGGCTTGTTTGGTTTATTTAAGAAAAAATTAATAAATCTGATTTTTACTTTAAAGCTGCAGAAAAAAGAAGATCAGCAATTGGAGCCTACAAAAAGCACCAGCCCTAAAAAAGCTGCAGAGCCCACTGTTGATCTTTTAGGACTAGGTAAGTAATAAAAAGTACAGTTCGCCATTAGAGTTATAAAACAATTGAAACCTTTACTTCAAATGAATATAATGACTTTATTAGTCAGTATGCCAAAAGATACCTTTTAACTAAATTTGAAAATGGTCTGATTACTTTGCTGAGTTCCCCTCAAAATGAAAGTTTTAATAAGGGAGTTAGTGTCTTTCAGCACTGTCTTCACTGAAATCCAAGTAATGAGTTCCTTGGGGAAAGAAGATATATCAAAGTAATCTTCAAAGTCTTGGTAGACTGTGACATTTCAACATTTAAAATAAAGAGCAGATTCTCATTCTCATTCATTATCTCTCTCTCGCGCTCTCTCTCTCTCTCTTTCTCTCTTTCTCTCTTTCTCTCTCTCTCTCTCTCTCTCTCTCTCTCTCTGTCTCTCTGACTCTCTGTCTCTCTCGGCAGAGTTAGCAGTGGAGGTCCCTGGTTTAAAGTCATATTTAATTTTGGTTAACTGAAGCCACACACTTTATACCTAGATCTACTGGCGAGATTCATTTTATATCTCTGGTGATAATAAGAAGTGCTTATTTTAATTTAATGTCTTCTTTTTCCTCATGGCTGACTGTTGTTTGCCTGGCAAGTAAATAGGCTTTCATTCAAGGAGTACCTGTACAGTGCTTATCTACAAATATTGTCAGCTCTTTTACATTTTTCCCTCTTCTAAAATAACTTGATAAATAGTTATTTTTAGTAACATCTGAGCCTTCAAGCAGTAATTAATTTTTAAAAACATTTTGGGAGAAAGATTAACAATTAAAAGAAATGAAAGATAGTTGAAGGGTGGAGTTGAACTTCATATACTGCTTTTCTAAAACTTGATCTTAGTTGATATTGAATAAATTATTATTATTATTACGTTAAGAATTACAGTTGAATGTTTTATTCATTTCTTAGGAAGCTGGTATAACATGCAGATATACTCCATGGAGGTAAAAATAAGTAGTATATTAGAAATATTTTTTTAAAACTGTAATTTTGAAAACAGAGCTTCAGTCCGGGACTCTAGATATAATTATCTTGAATTCTAGTCCTCATAATGTCTGTATTTTATTTTCTTTGCTATAAATGAGAGAAAAGACAAAAAGACTTATTGTCAAAGTAAGAAAATATCTTACTAAAACTATATGCATCTTTGTTTTCACTGTAGCATACCCTTTTCAATCTAGGTGCCTGATGTATTAGTTTATAGACCTGACTCTTTTCCTGCAGACTCATTCATTGAGTCAGCAAATATTGTCTGTTATGTGTCTAGGCACCAGAGAGGTAGCTACGAAAGAAAACAGATGAAGATGCCTGAGCTCTTGGAGCTTTCATTCTATCTGAAGGGACAGTTAAGTAAAATGTGTAATGGGGTCATACATGGTAAGTGCTATAGATAAAAAGAAAACAAAAATGAGTGGTTGTAATTTTAAAAGGGTTAGGGGTGGGGATGCTCACTGAGATATCATTGGAGCAAAGACCTGAAGAAGTTGTGGTATATGGATATATGAGGCAAGTGCATTCTAAGTGAGAGAACAGCAAGTGCAAAGTCTCTGCAGTAGCAGCTTACTTGATGTGTGCAAGGACCAGCAGAGTGGCTAGAGTAGAATGATCTGGGGGAGAGTAGTGACAGTGGAGAGGAGTAAATGGTAAGGAGAGAGGTAGGCAGATTATGACCGTGGCATTTACTCTGAGTGTCTTGGATATTGGAGGCGTTTGAGGAATGAAGTACATAATCTGACTTCAGTTTTTAAAGTATTATTATGGCTACTATGTTAAGAATAGATTGTAGGAGGGCAGGGCTGGACGCATGGAGACAAGTAAGGAAACTATTAACAATAATACAGGTGAGAAATGACAGTCAGTTAGAGTAGGTGACAGTATTGGAGGTTATAAGTAAGCAACTTCTGGATGTTATTTAAAGATAGAGCAATAGGATTTGCTGACCAATTCAAATTATAGGATGTTTATCTTTGGGAATAAACTGTAAAACAGGCAAATCTGATGATTCAGGACAAGAGAAATCGCTGTAGCAATGTCTTGAATAGTTAAAAAGGAATGGGATCTAGTAGACAAATAGAGTGGCCTTAGATACACAGCTATTGCTGCAATAATGTTGCAAAGCAGATAACTCCCAGAGCTCAACAACTATATCAATAAACATTTATTACAAATAAAAACTTCGACACAACCGTTTAGTGGTTACTAGAGGGAACGGGGGGGGGGGGTAGAAAAGGGTAAAGGTGATCAAATATATGGTGATGGAAGGAGAACTGACTTTGAGTGGTGAACACACAATGAAGTATACAGATGATGTAGTATAGAATTATACACTTGAAACCTATATAATTTTATTAACCAATGCCACCCCAATAAATTTAATAAAAAAACATTTAATTCTCTTACTCTGAGGTCTGTGGGCTCAACCACGCCATCTCTGCTAAAACTTCATTTGATATATTTTCTGCCTTCCAGGTTATTGATGGGAACTGCTTACCAACTCCTTCACCATCATATTATTGTGTCTCCATTTTTCAGCTCCTATAAGTGTTTCCCTGCCTTCCACCACCCAGTCTCAAAACCAATACCACAGATTTTGGGGTTTGTTGAAGGCAACAGCCCTTTTTTGGTATCACTGTTTCTGATAGTCACCTATTGCTGCCCATGCTACATAGCAAACAACTCCAAAATCTTAGTGGCATACATTAGTTAACATTTATTTCTCTCACTCATGGGTTTGTGGATCTCCTAAGACAGCTCTTTTGTGGTCAATGGTAGAACCTCAGGAAACAGTTTGCATGGAGAATGTATATTCCTTTATGGTAGGAAGGTGAAGGGAATGTTTGAAGAAGTGGTAAAGGATATAATAGAGGATTTTGCTGGTGACTGACAGTTTTAGATCATATGCTGGAAGAGTTCCAAAGGTGGGAGGGGTGGGAGATGGGGTCAAAAAGGGATCTTGCTGATGGAATTTTAGCAGCAGGAAACGGAGAGTGTCTTACGCAGAGCAATTGCAGCCCCTCAGTCCTGCTGGTTATCAGTATCCTAAATTCTTTAAACAAATATTTTCAGACATTTTAAAAAGCTGTGATAAATAAATATGAGATTTGATAAGTTCATGAAAGCCTAGGAGATCATAGAGAATCAGGTTCCTTTGAGCTCAAAACATACAGTGGTCCTAAATTAGGACTGATGTCTACCTTGGGCAGCCAACTATTTTTCTGCTGTTGTTAAGCATGACACTTTTCTCTAATGGGACTCTGGTTTTTCCCCTGTAAATGGAAACACAGTAGGGAGTAGCATGGAAAGTCCTTGAAGTATGATTTATGCTCATGCAAAAATGACAGCTTATCCCCCTATAAGTGAGACCAGAACAGACATTGACTTAAAAACATTTGCAGAAAATACAAAGGAAAAAACCCCCACAGAGTTAGTTTAATTCACTTTGAGTGGTCTCATAATAGGGTAATAGTTTAGAACATTTTTGTGTCATGTCTTCTTGTTGTTGTACTGTCCCTTTTATCATTATGAAATGCCCATTTTTGTCTCTTATTACCATTTTTATCCTGAAATCTATTTCATCAGATACAACTATGGCTGGCTACTCCTGCTTTTCTATAGATGCCATTTGCTTGGAGTATCGTTTTCCACCCTTTCATTTTGAGTCTGTATTTGTCCTTGAGCCTGAGATGTGTCTCTTGGAGACAGCATATGGATAGGCTTTGCTTTTTAATCCAGTTTGCTACTCTGTGCCTTTTTATTGGTGAGTTCAGTCCATTTACATTTAGGGTGATGATTGATACATGAAGATTTCCTATGGCTATTTTGTCTTTTGGTTTTGGGTTCGAAGTCTCGGTTTCTTTGCTTTTTTCTCACTGTCTGTTTTATTTACTTGATGGTGTTCTATGATTTTTCCTTCTGTTTCCTCCTTTGTTTTGGTTGTGTGTCTTTGTTCAGGTTTTTTTTGAGTAGTTACCATGAAGTTTATGAAAAGAAAAGTGTAATGTATGTAATGGCTCCTTTTCTTAAAGCATATTTTTAATGTCTATTCTCTTTTGGGAATTTAAACCTTTACTTCTTCCCTTTTTTTGTTGTTGTCCCAACTTTTTGCCATTTATTTTGGCTTTTTGCTTCAGCTAGAGTAGCCTCCTTCAGTATTTCCTGGAGTACCAGCCTTGTGTTGGCGAATTCCCTCAGCTTCTGTGTCTGAAAAGGTCTTTATTCCTCCTTCATATTTGAAGGGTAACTTTGCTGGATAGATTATTCTTGGCTTGTAGTTCCTCTCTTTTAACATTTTGAATATTTGATTCTACTCTCTCCTGGCTTGAAGAGTTTCTGCCGAGAAGTGTGATGATAGTCTGATGGACTTTCCTTTGAAGGTTATAAAATTTTTTCCCCTGGCTGCCTTGAGAATTCTTTCTTTGTCTTTGATTTTTGACAGTATAATGTGCCCTGGAGGTCTGGTGGCATTCAGGTAGCTAGGGGTTCTGTTTTCTTCTTGAATTTGGGGTTATAGTTCTTCCTGTTGGGTTGGAAAGTTCTCATCTACTGTTTGTTTGATTAAGCTCTTATTAGAATTTTGTTCTGCTTCTTTTGGTATTCTATTATCCTAATGTTGTTCTTTCTGATGGAGTCTAGTTCTTTTAGAGATCTTTTGTTTGTTTGTTTGTTTGTTTGTTTGTTTGTTTTCAAATCATTTTCCTTCTCTTTGATTTCCATGTTTCTATCTTCGATGTCACTAATTCTTTCCTCCATCAGCCCTGCTTCCTATGCTAGTTAGTTCATGCGTTATTTCTTTGATTGCATTGTTTATCTAAGATCATTTTTTAGTACAGTCATGTGCTGCACAATGATTTTTCCATCAATAACAGACTATATATAAAACAATGGTCCCATAAGATTATAATGGAGCTGAAAAATTTCTCTCACCTTCTGACATTGTAGCTGTGGTAACATCTTAATGCAATCACCTGTTGGTGGTAATGCTGGTGTAAACAAACCTACTGCTCTGCCAGTCATATAAAAAAGTATAGCACATACAATTACAGGCTATACCATCTACGTTTGTGACTCAGGCTAAACCTGCTTTCTTCAACTCACCTTTCGTGATCTATTCCCCATCCCAAGGTCACACGTAAAATGCTCTCTATATACTTTTTTGCAAGGATCAACAATTTTTTTTCTGAAAAGAGGCAAATAATTTTGGCTTTGCAGACCATATGGTCTCTGTTGCAACTATTCATCTCTTCTATTGTAGTGTGCAAGTAAGCATAAACAAATACATAAACAACTGAGTATGTCTGTGTTCCAGTAAACTTTAACATTAGGCAGAGGGCTGTAGTTTGCTGATGTCTGCTTTATGTTCCTGATCATACCTGCAAGAATTGCTTCATACTTATGTGTTAAATCCTGTTTGAAGCCTGTAGAAATGCTGTTTATTCAGTACTTTATTCTCTAAATCCAGAAGTGAGGTCAGATACTTGCTTAACACCTGTTTTCAAGTCTTGCATATAACCTCACATCTTGAGGCCCCTCTTCACTGAGGGCCAAATGGTATGATCCCTATATGGTCTAGACTCTAATCAAACTCCAGCCATAGGCATATCTTGACTTTAATATATACCCCCTGTGTTAGAAGAGAATCGAAATCAGCTTCTAGGGAATGTGGGATGATGTTCTTTATGTCCTTGATCTATATAGTTATTCCAGGCCTGGGGATTATGCTGTTATGCTAGTGTCCCTTCTGTGGACATTAGTATAACAGCATAATTTTTAGTTTTTATATTATTAAAAACTGACACATTGCTTAGCAATTGGTTAAGATAATCCCCCCAGACTAATAATACTTTCATTCAGCAGTATCTTTTTTTTTTTTTTTTTTTTTATAAAAGACCCATCAGAATCAAATCTTCAAGAGTGAGCATATACTATAAATATAAGTCTTGAGAAGCATCATAAATTGCTGATGTTAAATGTGACTTTACAGGCTTCAGTTCAGTCTTTCACCAAAGGTGGAAAGCCCTCCTGTGAGGTTTCTGTCTTGGGACTGGCCATGTGCTGCATGCATACTGCAGAGCAGCCTGGCCCCTTGTCAGGAGTGCTTGATCAGCAGTCCTGTCAGGTACAGAGGGATGTCTGTGTCTTGCGTGGACCAAGGAAGGTGTCTGAGAGGATTGCATCCTCACATCCAGGAGGTGCCTAACAAAGAACCAACTGTGATCTTGGTAATGAAAATTGAGCTCAGGAGTGTAGTCACTGCTTATCAAAAATTACCTGCTCTTATAATATAGGGAAGTTTCTGTCTGAAGAATTCAGGTTTTACTTTTTAAATTATTTAAATACCAAACTAATATACAGGCATTCCTCATTTTACTGTGCTTCACTAATACTGCTTGCTGTATTTATTTATTCATTTATTTATTAACAAATTGAAGGTTTTTGGTAACTGTGCATCAAGCAAGTCACTTGCCACCATTTTCCCAACAGTATTGCTCACTTCATGTCTCTGTCACATTTTGGTACTTCGGGCAGTATTTTAAACTTTTTTATTATTATTATATTTGTTATTGTGATCTGTGACCAGTAACCTTTGATGTTACTATTGTAATTGTTTTAGGCCTCCATATAAGATGGCAAACTTAATCCATAAATGTGTGTGTTCTGACTATATCACTGACAGGCTATTTTCCTGTCTTGGGCCTCCCTCTTCCCTTAAACACAACACTATTGAAATTAGGTCAGTTAATAACAACTGCCACTAAGTGTTCAAGCAAAAGGAAGAGTTGCACATCTCTCACTTTAAATAAAAAACTAGAAATGATTAAGCTTAATGAGTAAGGCATGTCAAAAGCCAAGATAGGCCATAAGCTAGGCCTCTTCCAGCAAACAGTTAGTCAGGTTGTAAATGCAATGGGGAACTTCTTAAAGGATATTAAAAGTGCTACTCCGGTGAATACACAAATGTTAAGAAAGTAAAACATCCTGATAAGGAGAAAGTGTTAGTGGTCTGGATAGAAGATCAAACCAGCCACAGCATCCTCGTAAACCAAAATTTAATCCAGAGCAAGGCCCTAATTCTCTTTAATTCTGTGAAGGCTGAAATAGGTGAGGAAGCTGCAGAACAAAAGTTGGAAGTTACTGGAGGTTGGCTTAAGATGTTCAAGTAAGGAAGCCATCTCCGTAAAAGTGCAGGTGACCAACGAAAGTGCTGATGGAAAAGCCGCAGGAAGTTATGCGGGAGATCTAGCTCAGATAATTAATGGAGGAAGAGGCCATCTAGGACTTTCATAGAGAGAGAATAGCGGTCAATGCCTGGCTTCAAGGCTTCAGAAGGACAGGCTGACTGTCTTGTTAGAGGCAAATGCAGCTGGTGACTTTAAGGGGAAGCCAGTGATCCATTCCAATGATCCTAGGGCCCTTAGGAATGATGCTAACTCTGCCTGTAATGGAACCACAAAGCATGGATGACAGCACATCTGTTTATAGCCTGGTTTACTGAATATTTGAACCTCACTGTTGAGACCTACTGCTTGGGGGGAAAGAAAAATGCCTTTCAAAATATTACTGTTCATTGAAAATGTACCTGGTCACGCAAGAGCTCTAATGGAGAAGTATAATGAGATTAAATGTTGTTTTCATATCTGCTAACACAATGTTCATTCTGCAGCCCATGGGTCAAGGAGTAATTTTGACTTTCAGCTCTTTTAACTATTTAAGAAATAAACTTCATAGGCTGTTAGCTGCCATAAATAGCGATTTTCTGATGGATCTAGGCAAAGTACATTGAAAACCTCTGGAAAGAATTCACCATTCCAGATGCCATTGAGAACATTCATGATTCATGAGAAAAGGTCAAAATATCAACATTCACAGGAGTTTGGAAGAAGCTGATTCCAGTCCTCAGAGATGACTTTGAGGGTCTCAGGTCTTTAGTGGGTGAGGTAACTGCGGATGTGGTGGAAATAGCAGGAGAACTAGAATTAGAAGTGGAGCCTGAGGATGTAACTGAATTGCTGCAATCTCATGATAACACTTTAATGGATAAGGAGTTGGCTTCTCTTGGATGAGCCAAGAAAGAGATTTATTGAGATGGAAATCTGCTGAAGACGCTGTGAATATTGTTGAAATGACAAGAAAAGATTTAGAATCTTTTGGTAGTTCCCAACCAGGGAACTACCAAAAAAAAAAAAAAAAAAAAAAAAAAAAAAAAAAAAAAAAAAAAAAAAAAAAAAAAAAAAAAAAAAAAAAAAAAAAAAAAACAAAAAACAACAACAACAAAAAAAAAACACAAAACTGAGGAAATTGGGTAGCCTCAGAGAAGTCTAGTCTACCACCATTTGTTAAACATTTAGGAAGAAACTTGTTTCATATAATTTGGCACTCTTGTCTTTTGAAGCTATAAAATGGTACAGAAATATTTGGGATATATGTCTGTATATATAGCTATATCTTTATGTAGAGATATAGCTATATATTTTTAAAATCGAGTTCTGTGAAGTTTACTCCTTAAACCACTTTTCAGTAATCTCACACAGCATCTCGAAATCGATGTGTGTCTCCTGAAAGATGGACAGCACTGCAGGACTCCTGTACACAGCATTATCCTACCCTTTCACAAGCGCATCGAGCTCTGGAGTCGGCCAGATGGTAGCGATGTGCAGCATGGAGAGGGTTGGAAGAGAGTTAAAGTCATCTTTTTGGACCACTCCAGTCATTTTAGTAAATTAGTCTAAATACTACTTATTTAGCATTAAGACAGATTCGTTAAAAATAAAAAATTCCACTTAACTCTCAAGCACCTATTTTTTTTTTTAAGCACAGGGAAACAATTTGTAGCTTGAAAATTTTAATGTGCTTTTTAAATGGACATTTGTGACTTGAATTTACAAAGTAACACATGGGAGTTTTTTTCATTTCATAAATTAAAGCAATTTATGTGTTTTAATACAAGGGAATTCCAAATAACATGTTTATTAAGGAAAAAGCCTTTAAATGGTTTCTTGGGTAGAAATAAAAAGGGTTCTTTGAGTTAACATTAAAATTCATAAAGCTTTAAGAAGAAGGCGTTTTGCCATTAAGGAGAGCATCACTGCATCTTACAGAAGCAGCCTTCTTTAATCATTGCTATTTCCACTTTAAACTCATTCCTTCTTAGATGAAGCCTCAGTGGTTACTGATGAAAAATTAGACTTGGCAGTTTTCATTGTAGCAAGGGTGTACTCAAGGCTGAATGTTCATGCTCAGTCAAAAACAGTAATGAAAAACAACATCCATTTACTTATATTCTTATCTGCCTTAAACTACATGAGTAATACATAAAATCTCATGTTGTTCAGTTGACATTTTTTTTATAATTTGTGCAAATAGATTATGACCAGCTAAATGCCTCTGACATTCAAGTGAAGGGATAAATTCAATTAATATTTATTCGGCCCTAACAGAGTTCACTGGGACTCTAGTAAATACCAGAAAATGCAGATTTGTGTGTGCAAGTGGGGGATGAGGTTGCAGTCTGGAAACTAGAAGGCAGAGTTATTGCTGAGCGAAGAGATGGGCTTACGTAAGAGAACTGGTTACAAGAATTCGCTTTGAAATCTGGAATAATGCTAAAATTCGCAATTTAAATTACATTTTTTCAATTCAGAGGTTAGTTTCTTGCTGCTGCTAAGTCAGATGAGGAGGAAATGAGTTTTTGGTACCATGCAAACTTATTTCAAGTGAAATTTAATGTGTTATGGAGGTCACCTTTAAAGAGAATAACAGTTGGAAAAGCAGCTACTGAGGTAAATACAGCTCCTGATACCTTCCTTTGTAAAGAATTTAATGATTTAAAACCCTTCTGCCTCTGATGGAGCAGAGCGGTTTGGAGTATTGATCAGGAGCTATGATAGCACATTGGAACAGATCTGTAGGAGAGGAGAGTCAGGAGTGCTCTGGCCCCAAGGTGGTTGGTAGAGGAGACTGACCGAGCCTGGGTAGTCACGTGTGGTGCTGTGACAGCAGTGATGCTCCAAGCTGTGCATAGAGTGACTCTGGAGAACATATTTTTGAATTAGAGAATTCCCACCTCATTGTCAGTGATGAACTGGAGAGAGGAAGCCCCCGGGTAGGGATTCCAGTCAGGAAGTATTTGTAGTCACTAGGTTGTGGGTTGTATAAGCTGTGGCTTATACAGAGGAGGCAGCAAGGATATCAATAGCAGTGGCCATAGCGTCTTCCAGGAGAATGTGGCCCTAGATGCAAATGGAGGAAATTTTCAAGGAGGAAAGATCATCTAGTGCTAAATGTGATAAGTAAGGCAAGGACTAAAGAGGGATTTTGTAACCTCATCACTGGTAGTTTTAAAAAATAGCGTCATTATTTCACTTTTTCTCCCAACCAAAACAGAATCACTTGACTGTTGTTTCTACCACGTCTCTGCTGTCACCAAGAAATTCTCCCATAATCTGTATTTGGAAAGCATTTTAATTCATCAATCATGTATTGAGCATTTGCTTTGGGCTAAGCGTTAAATTAAGGAGGCAGCTGCACTGTCTCTTCCTGGTGAGAAGATAGGAGGGAGTAGACTGGCTCCAGGATATCAATAGGGTGGAGTAAAGAGGCCTGTCACATACTGGGGCCTGCCTGTCAATCTAAGTGTATTTAGATACCATTAAAAACTGAAAATGAAAATATATGGGCCCTTAGGAAGACAGCTACTTTGCAAGTCTCTGGCTTTTGGGAGGAAAATCAATAAGTCTGACCAGATGTGGGTGGTATGGTCTACAGTGGAAGTGGTACTGGGTCTTGTGGGCTCAGGAGTCATTTGTTTCCTCAGAAGAGAACTTAGGCCTGATGTTGTGACTGGGATGGGTGGTAAAGCCAGCCCCTGCCCTCAAGGCACTTATAGAGAGAGGGCAACTGCCGATTTTAACCCTGAATGGGGAAGGGGCACCTTTTTCTGCTTGGGGCAACTAGGAGAAGCTTCTCAAACTGGCTATAGCAGCAGTTTTTCCAAGTGCACCACCAGCTCTCTGTTGAAATCTTAGGCTTATTGTGTAAAAACTTTCATAAAGTATTGTGAGGATTAAACTGAGATACTTAGTATCTGATTGAGTACCTGGCAACTTAAATAAAAATATTAGTGGTAAAATGTGTTAAAATGCAAACTGTTACATTCTTATTTCCTTTTAGTTTACACATCCCCCCTCCCCCCCCCCTCCCCAGGGGTGTGTATGTGTGTGTGGGGGTGTTTCCTGGCTGGGAAACGAACCCAGGCAGCGGCATTGAGAGCGCCGAAGCCTAGCCACTACACCACCAGGGAACGCCCTATAAATTATTTTCAAAGGCACTGGGAATGGGCCAAGAACCCACTAATACTGTTTTAATAATTTACCTTCACTCATTCGAATTATTGGTGTCAGGTGAGTTCTGGAATAGCCACAGGTCTCCCTCACCATATTGAAGATTTCTAGATGATAGAGACTGGCCTTCATTACTTTGTCATATTTGAAATGTTACCTTCATTCTAAGCGTCTATCAGTGTCATGATGTGAAGTAGGCCAGTAAATCCATGCTGGGCATGCCTTATGTTCATGTGAGATGTAGCACTGATTTTAACAACTTTGTCTTTAGCTCAAAACATTTTAACCTTTTCTTGTAAATTGCGGGTATGTGTGCAGTTTAAAATAGTCATCTGCCAATTCAGTTCTCAGATAAAACACTAGTCTAAAATCTTAAGGTAACAAAGAAAGAAAATGGTTACCCGCAAACAACTAATTGTAGACTTGATGCCCTTGCCTTTAAGATTGAAATTCCTTCCTCATTTTACTGCGTTGTCCTAATTTCTTCTGTTTGCTCATTGCCTTTTCAAGGGGTCCTTTGTGCTTCATTATCGTTCTTTATGATGTTGTCCCCAGCTAAATTTCTTCCATTTGCCTTAGGCTTTTCTTGTACTTTGGTTCTCCCATTATTTTTATTGTCCACCAACTACTGTTTCTGCATACTGATTAAAGGGGGCTGCTGCCTCCTCCTGCTGCTGGCTGCTTCTGCCACTGTTCTGGAGCTGAGCAAGTACACAACACTCACACTGAGGTGCATGTCTATGGTGAATTCTGATTAGTTATTTGCACAGACATCCACTTCTGTCATTAGAAGGCACTGTGTGAACTAGTCTGAGGTTCCCTCCACCCTGGTGGAAGAGGCTTCCATTTGTCTGGATGTGCACATACATTTTTGCACATAGAATAAGCTTTTTACAGATTTAACTATTTTTTTAAATTGTGATTTGCACTATTTAAATGATTTGATTTGAATAAGCTTTATTTTTTTCTACATTTTAAAATTATGTATACCTGAAAAACTGTTTTCAGCATCTTGGTATTTTGTTGCTTTTGTGGCCTCTGAGCTTTTATTCAAATCAGCAAACACTGCTGTTAGTAAACCCTGGATCAAAAGGATGCATTGAATTCCCAGCGATTTGTGAATACTCTGTTGACTCATTATGCCACACTTGCTTCCCTCCTCCCAGTTTGATTGCTCATTGATGACCACATCCTCCTGTATCCTCACTTTAAAATTGAGCAGACAATGGGCTTGGTAAGAGAGCAGAGTGGGGAGATGATGAGGAACCGTGAGTGTGGCACAGAATGGTTTCTGTCACTGCTTCTCTAACAGTATAAATAGTTGTAAACTATTTAAAAGTTGGTTTTTATTTTCAGAATTTTTTGTTAGTTTCAGGTATATAAAACAACATGATTATACATTCACACACCTTATGAAGTGATAATCCCAACAAGTTTACTACCCATCTGACACTGTACGTAGCTATTACAATACCATTGACTATATTCCCTATTCTGTACAAGTACGTTCTGTGACTATATATATTTTTAATTGTAGTTGACATTCAGTATTATTTTATATTAGTTTCAGATGTACAGCAGCGTGGGTAGGCATTTATATTATTTACGAAGTGATTCCCCCAAATAAGTCTGGTACCCACCTGGTGTTACACATAATTTTTACATATTGTTGACTATATTTCCCATACTGTATTTCACATCCCCATGACTGTTTTGTAACTGCCAATTTGTACTTCTTACCTTTCTCACCCCTCAGAATTTTAAGTGATTTTGTAATTAGGTTCATTTGTAAGTACATGACTTGATGAAATGTGGTTTAAATAAAAGAACACTTAGTAGTCTAGAGGTCACAAGACTCTTCCAGTGCAAGTTTTTTGCTACTGAACTAGGGCAGTGACATTGAACAAGTCTTTTCATCTCTCTTTGCCCTGCTTTCTGTAATAAGACAATGGAAGGAATGCCCTTCCCATATTTCATGGAAACAAAAATGATAACATGTAAACATCCTTTAAAACCATCCAGGAAACACATAACGTTTATAATGATGGTGATAAAAACTAGACTTTAACTGTTCTTTTTAAATGTTGTAAATAAAAAAGTTTCAAAATGAATTGAAATAATGCTTTTTGGAAAATATGTTTAGCAGGCCAAATGTAGTAAGTCAAATTAGCAACATTGAAATCTATTGGGAACTTGTACTTAACTGATTTTGCAAGGCTGGGAAGTTTTCATTTAGTTTAAAGATTTGTTTTTTTACAATTCTGTGACTACTTAGCTTTTGTAGTAACAAGGAAAATTGATGGGGGAGAAATGCATCCTATTAGAGGACCATATGGGTAGAAGACCATATGGGGTAAACAGAGAAGAGGGCAAGTTATGTCGTAGATGTGAGAGCCAAGCAGAGTCACCTGTGTCCGTGAAGCTGCACAGAGGGAAAAGCTTGGTCAGGCCTGGAAGAAAGTTCTTACCTTAGGTTTTTGGAGATAAGAGAAATTTACCCAGTCACTTGAAAACAGCGTTGACCTTGCCACAGTGATCACTGTCCCTAAGCGAGTATGTTCCTTTGTCTCATTCTAAAGGATTCCAGAGTCCCTTGGACTTAACATTGTGGGCTAACTTTCGTGGCAGGTGGTTACAAAGAGAACCCAGTTTTGTTGTTTGCGTTGAATGCCTTTCTGAGATTTCAAAAAGTGTTTTTAAATATTCTTTTTAATGGAGTGTGAGAATGGAACTGTTTATGGTGCAGTGGTAGAGACCATAGTCTTGTTATCTTGCAGTGAAGGAAGTGAGGTGTGTAGGCTTTAAGGACCGTAGATATTTACTGTTCTCTTTTTGTAATGGTGAAAGTCTGTAAACTCTAAATGCCCAGTAGTGAAAGGTTGAATAAATAAGTTAGATCCACCCCCACCTACACATACACAATTTTATTTCCAGAAAACTATTTTTGATTTGTGTTTTTGTATATACATTGTTTTTAGCATGTTTCTAAGCATATGTTTATAAGCATAGAAAATGTATGGTATGAACTTCTGTATTGTGGTGATATACACATAACATAAAATTTAAGATTTTAACCAGTTTTAAGTGTACAGTTAGTTTAGCTGCTCTAAATACATTCACATTTTGTGCATCCATCACCATTATCCATGGCAGGGAACTTTTATTCATTTTTGCGCCATTTGCATCTTTTATAAGAAGGTGTTGCTTCTATTCGTATTCAATTTTTACTATAGAATAAAGCTTTGCTTTAGGTAAGTTTAATGTATTTGGCCATCTATAAATGAGGATAATTGTTAGCATCTCATAGCATCATTATGAAGATTAAACAAGTGTATATATGTGTTTATGTATGTGTTTGTATCGTTTCAGCTCAGCACAAAACAAGCACTATACTAAGTGTTGCCTGTTATTTTTTTAGTCACATATGTGATCCTACGGGTGTGAAGGGTAAAATTAACACTTCAAAAAACAAATGAAGTACTCTGTGTTGTTTTACAG
The DNA here is from genome assembly GCA_004026885.1 of Lyroderma lyra. Classification (NCBI taxonomy): domain Eukaryota; kingdom Metazoa; phylum Chordata; class Mammalia; order Chiroptera; family Megadermatidae; genus Lyroderma; species Lyroderma lyra. The sequence continues at coordinate 145,669 of PVJL010003004.1, read as the reverse complement.
ATTAGATAATGTACTACTAGGTACTGGATAGGGTTTAGATTTGAAAGTATAAATAAATTGATATTCTGAATAGAGAATAATGTACTACTTAAAACAATTAAAATTACTGAAATGTACAGTTTATAAATGTAATAAAAACAGATCATTTGCTGTATTAGATGACCTCTTAGTTCTCAAACAATGGTGTTCTATAGATTAGATTGACATGTGGTAAACATCAACTGACAGTATTTTCTCAATTCATTAAAAGAAAATTAATAGTATTTTCTCATGTTTAAGGGTGTTTATTTTCATAAGTTTGTCCTAATCGTTAATGTTTGCTATTACTTGAAGAAACAAAACAAAATTTAATTGTAAAACTGGATATAGTTACTGGTTCTCAGCTTGTCAGCTTTTTCATCTTTTACTTTTGTTGTTGGTTGTTTTGGAGAGCATGTACTTTTGTTTGTGGATTGAAAATGCATATATGTAACATAGTTATATGTTCTGCTAATAAAGTGCTTTTTGTTTATATGATAGAATTAAACATGCCTGTGTGATAAGGAGGTCTCTCTGCCCTCACTCCACAGCTGTGGGTTAAAGCACCACTGGCTCACGTATTACTGGATTAAGTTTATTTACTGAGCCATTGTAGGTACCACGGAGATGTTCCTTTGGTTGTGTTTTTAATCTAGAATACCTTGTCCTTCTATAGTATTTTATTTCTGGTTCATGTGATGTATATCATACATAATGTAAATGGAATGTGGAACAAACTGGAAAACATAAAATAGATCTTTAAAGAGGTCTAACTTCAAAATGAATGTTGCCATTTGAAAGGGTTAGAAATGAAATAAAGTTACTTTTATGTATGAGTCATATTTGAATTATTTTATGTCATAGTTAGTTGTGTCTTAGCTTAAAATTCTGTATATTATGAATTAGTAATCTATACATTGTTTTATTGTTTCACCTTTAACATGTCTATAGTACTAGAGATGTGTAGTAAATGTATTTCTTTTTTATGGTTCTAATAATGTGATGTCACTTAAAATGATAGAAAATATTTGCACTTGTTCTCTAACAAACTTACCTTTTGTGGGTTTCACACACTGCTTTATAAATTAAGCAGTAAAAAATATTTTGGTAATGATAATTTGTGATTGAAGCTTAAACAGGGAAATAAAAGATAATTTCTGTAGTTGTATTTAAAAAAAGAAAGGGAACCTATGAATTTCTGTGGGTTGTGGTAGAAATACCCAGTTTGTTGTAGACCTTCTGTTAAATTTGTCAAATATTTGAGTATTCTATTTAACACATTGCGTACCACATAGAAATCTCTAAGACATATGCCAGGGACCATATATCTAGAGATCATAATTCACTTTAGGTGCGTGAAAAACAAGAAAACTCGTGAGCGGTACGAAATGTGTTAAGACATTGCACTCAGTGTTGAAGTTTTAAAAGATGACTGATTTGCCTTTGAGGAGTGTATGATATATCAAAGAGATCAAATGAGATTGTAAATTGTTAAAATAGAACCTTGAAGAGATTAGAGTTGTGATATCTCTGAACTGTTACTTGGTTGTGGCACAGAAAACCAAACTCTCCACTGACCCCCCACTCCACCTCCCACCCCTTGCACTTTGTAAATTCTGCACTAACGTAAAAAGGAGATACAAAAGACACTTTAAAAATATTTTTGAATGGTAGGGTAAATAGGAAGCTGATGTGGGATGTTGGCGATCTACAGAACTCCTTTCCCAGTACATTTTGTGGCTTGCTACTGCCGTCACCAGAGTAGGCTGTGCTTGGACAGAGAAAGGGTTTACTTCAGAGTTTTAACGAATAGTTCCTATAGAATTTTCAACTAATACTATAGGAACTATTCGTTAAAACTCTGAAATAAGTGTGTGTTTCGTGTTCAGTTTTTTTCCTTGTTGTAACTTTAAAATGTAACATTTCAGACATTTTAAATCATCAAAATTTATTTCCAAGATAGATAGACATAAGATGAAGTGATATCCAAAACACCCACGTGCACACCCCCCCCTGCATACCTTTATGGAGAGGCACTGTTTGTAAGAACATGGCCAGTTATCCAATTATCTCACAAGTTACCCAGTTATTTCAAAAGTTGTATCTGTCTCATAAGGTTGTGGGGATTAAATGAGTTAATATTGTATACTCAGAACAGTGCCTGGCATATTAGGAAGCTTCAAGATGCAGAACAATGTGAATAGTATGATACCATTTGTTAAAAATAGAGTTTGTTATATATGCCTAGAATGTGTGTTTGTACATACACATGCACACTCACACACATTCTATTAATATTTGGATATATGGAATGGGTATAGATTATCATGGGTAAAAAATTATTTCTGGAAGAATAAACAAAACTAGAAGTAGTTTGAGAAAGCGGATAGAACCTAGAGTAGTAGGGGAACATATATTTTGTTGTCTTAATTTTTGAACTGTCCTTTTTTTTTTTTTTCGAACTGTTTTTTTTTAACCATATATTAATTTTAAAAATAATGACATGTTTCAAGTACTAAGAGATTCTACTTGAAGATGAGAATCTATGTTCTTTACAGATGGCCCTGCTGAGGCACCAGTGACCAATGGGAACACTTCCACGGCACCAGCCCTGAATGATGATCTAGACATCTTTGGACCAATGATTTCTAATCCCTTACCTGCAACTGCCATTCCCCCAACTCAGGTATGTGGTAAGAATGTGGTTTTATACGATCACTACTATTTCCTTTGTGAAAAGTTTCAAAATTTAAAATTTGAAGGTAGTGTTTTTGAGCAGTCACTAATCCCAGATCCTCCTGTCCTTTAGGTCACAAGTTGGCAAACTAAGCCTGCAGCTAGTTTGCAAATAAAGTTTTATTGGAACACGGCCACTCCTATTCATTTTTGTATTGTCTATGGCTGCTTTCACACTGCAGAAACAAGTTTAATTGTTACAGACACCATATGACCCACAAAGCCTAAATATTCTGAAGTTTCCTAATTGTTGCTGTAGGGAAACAGCAGTGTTTAGGATGAACAAGTGGGAAAACTCAGACTTTTTTGGCCTAGCCTGACAATTACTTCAGAGGTTTTTAAACTTTGGGTATGTAACTATTGACTAGTAAAAGCCAGTATTTCTTTATTCTTACAGTCTATTGAGTCATCCCCAAAATGGTATTTATTTTTTGGTTGCAAGAAAATTAAGAATAAGAAATTCTAGCAAATTCAGTATTCAGATTCATTTTTACAAAGATAGTTTTAACTTAGCCTCAAAAACCTGTCTTAACCTACCTTACCTTTTTAATTTTAATGATTAAAAAAACCTATTTAGAACATAATATTAATGATGAGGGTTTTTTAAAATATTAATGGTAAAGAAATTGTGAATCGCCTCCTGAATATTACATGGAATTTTTTTTTTACTTTTATTCCTGTTTTAAATTGTAAATTGTTTGACACTTTAATTTTTCATCATTAGTGAGGTATAACTGATACAAGTATAATATATTTAAAATGTATAATGTGATTTGATATATGCATACATTGTGAAAGGATTCTGACCAAGTTAATCAGCATCATCACATACATATTTTAGTGAGAACACAAGTTTTATGCTCTTACAATACAAGATATACAATATACAATACAGGATAATCAACTATAGTCAGCATGTTATATTATACAACAGATTCTCAGACTTCATTCACCTCATAACTGAAAGTCTGTTCCCTTTTACCGAGCGTCCTATATCTATCTCCCCACCCCCCAGCCCTACATATAGGTGATACGCAATGCAGCCATGCAGTGTTTGTCTTTAAGGGGAAATACATGAATTTTCAGGACTACAAATTATTCTTAAATATACAACTTTAAGATTCTATTTTAAATTCATACTTTACAAATAAACAGCCCGTTTGTTTCAGAACAGTGTAATTTTTGAGGTAAAATACTTCCTTTTCTCTAGAAGAAGTGAACCAAATGGGAATTGTTTGGATGAAATGTATTTTTTATTACACATATTTATTGTTATTATGATAGTCATTGTATAATTACCAGTAGAATTGAGCAAATAGGTTTCTTAGCAGTAGTTTAAATGACACTATCAAAATCATCTGCAGCACTATTTATTTTTGGAAAACATAGCCCCCCCCCAAAAAAAAAAAACATACTAAGTTTTACTACTATTGTTTCAGTTAACATTAATTGCTTTGTGAATTTGTCAGGCATGGGTATGCATGTGATGATTTAAAAATTGTTTAATGCTAATATAGTGGCTTTAGAAATAAGTATTTAGGGTATTTGACAATCTGAGCATGAAAAGCAATTTCTTTTGGTATAGCATTCTAGTGAGGCTGTTTTATCTTCTAGACTTCTTTAGATTCCACTGGGGTATAAGAGTTGCTTTGTAGTTGCTTGGAGAATTAGACCCCATGTGAGGCTTTGGTGTACTTTACATGTTATGTTCTGTTCAGTATCAGAAAAGCAAGTGAAACAATGCAGACTTCACTTCACTCTTAACTATAGTAGCACCATGACAAGGAGTGTGGGTGTGTATAGCTTTTGGGATTGGTCTGGCCTTCATGCTTTGGGCATTCTGCATCAGTAACTGATAGAATAACAGGGCTGATTCTTTTTTGATCACTCCTAATTCTTTGGTCTGAACATCGGTTTTGGACCAAAATTCTGCCACTTTTATTGAGCCCTATAAAATATTTGCTGAACAGAATTCTTTCATCTAAACTATATGTAAAGATTTAAAATCCAAACATGTTTTCAAAGTAATGAAGGTTAAAGTACACATTTTATGCATATACTGGTACTGTGTAATTTTGGTGGGTTTTTATTACATGGGATTACTGTTGACCCCTGAAAACATGGGGGTTAGGGGTGCCAACTACCTGTGCAGTTAAAATCTGAATATAACTTTTGACTCCCCCAAAACTCAACTAATAGCCTACTGTTGACCTCACTGATAACATAGTCAATTAACATATATTTTGAATATTACATATTGTATTACAATAAAGCTAGAAAAAAAATGTTAAGAAAATCATAAGGGAAACACATTTACAGTACTGTATTTTGAAAACATCCATATAACTGGACCAGTACAGTTCAAACCTGTGTCATTCAAGGGTTAACTGTACTCTGAACCCTATATTCTTTCACTCCTGATTTTATTTTTTGAGCCTTCTACAAATTCTAGTAAAAGATTTTCCCCACTCATGTGAATATGAGATAGGTTGCTTTACCTATCTGGTTGTGTTGTCTTTTTCAAAGGGATTAGAAATGCTGACCAGTGTTTATGTGTACTACTGGGGGTTGAGGTGAATTGTTCTGGAGTCCCCAAAGGTGGCATGTAGAAGCCATCTCTTTCTTTTTTTATCTACAATATACTTCTCAACAGTATCAGGACCTGCACAAGTGCTGTGGCCTGTACTTGGTTCATCCCAGATAGCCAGAGAGCCTTTGGTTAGGAGTCCTTTAGCTTCCTAAAATGAAAACTGACATGTAGAAGTTGTTCTCCTTTTACCCTGGAGTTGTAGTGCCAGCAAAGGGAGCACCAAAAAAAAAATAATAATAATAATAGGACATTTGAGTGCTCACTAGTCATACTGTTTGGTTTGGCTGTTTTTAAGACTGTCCATGTTGAGGTAGATATTCTGTGAACTTTGCATCTTCATTGGGAGTTCAGATATAGTTTATTAAGTACATTGTTATATTTGGAATTCCATCAGATCCACTTTTACACTTTTCAGATCTTTTGCAGAATTATGTGACTTTTTCTTTCTCATAATTCTCAATTCATAATAGATTCAAAAATATTGTGCTTAAATTAGTATAAGTACAATGCTTGGGTGGTGATTTTTGCAAAGACGTTAAATGTCTGAATGTTTTTAGAAGTTCAAGGTTAATCATATACATGATTTTAACTTGTATTTGCTACTCTCCTTATTCTATTGATTGAGAAAACTCTTATCCAGTTTTTACTAATCTTTATAGGATTCTTTGAAATTTTTCATATCTAAAATATTCCATATAAACAATGTGAATGTGATTGAATATTTAATGGGATTGTTAAAGTTTTCTGTTGTGGCTGGATAATACTATCTGTATGCAAGATAGAGATTAAATGAAAATTTTTGTTTGGTATTAAATATCCACGTTTATTTGAACTTGTGTTCAATTTGCCTCTTGTCCAAAAGTAGAACACAAGATATGGTTGAGAACATAGTTTGCTGTACTTCATTTCTGGATGAACTAGAAGCATTCTGAGGTTGTGGTTAAAATTGATCTAGATTAGGTTAATAAGAATATCACAATGCAGCTTTGAAAAGCAAAACCTTTTATTTCTCAAGGACAAAATCAACCGTTGCAGGACTCTTACAGTGTGTTGTAGTTGTAGAAATGCCTTTATTGCAAGGGTCACCAGTTCCTTGAAGCAGTTGTTGCTGAGAGAGATGCCTGAGCATCTCCCAGGAATGGTGGTCCTCAGACAGCAGCCACATTTGAACCCTTGTATTCAGGATGTGATGGGCAAAAACTCAACATCAGTCTACTAGGTAAACAGAATTTATTATGAAAGAACTTCAAAATAGGAAAAATTGTATGTTCATCCTAGATGTTTTTGTGTGGGCTTGTGAATGATCCTCTTAATGTCACCATTTTACTTTCTACAATTGTTTAATTTCTGTCTAATTTCATAACTCCAGTTGGATTTTAAGTAATGGATGAGCCATGTTTCAGTATGCAGAATTTGACAGCATGTTTTCTTTTTTGTTGTAGGGGACATCCTCTGTACCAGCAGCTGCCACTCTGTCTACAGTAACATCTGGGGATCTGGATCTATTCACTGAGCAAACTACGAGGTCAGAAGAGGTGGCAAAGAAGCAACTCTCCAAAGACTCCATCTTGTCTCTCTATGGTGCAGGAACCATTCAGCAGCAGAACACTCCTGGTAATTCATTTTGAAATCTGCTTTCAGTGAATTGCAGTGACATTACTAGAAGTATATTCGTTGTGGTTATAATATTATCAATTATATGTCGTCCCCAATTTTCTAGTAATCAGTGCTTTTCTTGCAATATATAACTACAAAACTGAAATGAAGCATTAGAATTAAAAAGCAGGTACAGGATTCACAAAACTTTATTTAGAATTAACAAGCTGTTCACATATCACTTAATATTGTTTTACAAGCTTATAGAACATGGATTATCTTTGAAGATAATTTAAATTTGTTTGGCATAAAGCTTATAACTGTACAATATATTTTCTCTGCAAGTAAACAGTCAAAGTATCACATGAATTCTAAAAAGGTTTGAGATTTTTAAAATAATCATGATATATTAGCACAGTTTATTGTTTACACAGTGTAAATCTGTCAGACCATTTCCTTTAAAATAATGAGCTTCATTTCACGTTATGAGCTGAAATTGTATGACATCCTGACTGGTTTCATTAAAGCCAGACACGGTGAACTCTCACTTGTATATTTGGTAGAAGACCGGTGTAGAAGACCGGTGGTGCACGCCAGAAGAAAACAATCTCATGCTACGTAGTTTGGTATTCACGATGGATATTTTATGTAGCTATTACACAGTTTATTTATTCTAATTAAAATTTCTCAGGTTCATAACTGATTTGTCTCCATTCTGGAAGTAACCAGCACTGAGGCTGTAGGTGTGAGTTGGTTTGAGCAGGAGCAGCCTGACAGAATTAGAATGGTTGCTATAGATAGTTGGATGGTAATCCTTTTTCTGTGATTACAGTGGTAAGTGCAGCTGTATATGCTGTGTTCTCTTCATTTTTTCATGGTTCTTACGATGCAGGTGTGTTTATGGGACCCACAAATATACCATTTACCTCACAAGCACCAACTGCATTTCAAGGCTTTCCATCAATGGGCATACCTGTGCCTGCAGCTCCTGGCCTTATAGGAAATGTGATGGGACAGAGTGCAAGCATGATGGTCGGCATGCCCATGCCCATGCCCAACGGATTTATGGGAAATGCACAAACTGGTGTGATGCCACTGCCTCAAAATGTGATTGCCCCCCAAGGAGGAATGGTAGGACAAATGGGTACACCCCAGAGTAAGTTTGGCGTGCCACAAACTCAACAGCCCCAGTGGAACCTCTCACAGGTAGGGGTCATTTACTTTCCAGCTTATCCAGAATGCAAGAAACCAGATTTGTTTTCTAAATGGTTTTATTGGTATTTTAAATCTAGCAATCTGTTAGAAAGAATTGAGTAGTGTTAAGGTCAAAATTGTCTGTGGATATTAAGTTATTTCAGACAAGTGAGCTGTCATTGTTCCTATATTTATTCTGTAAAGAAATGTTAAGCATTTTTTTCATTTCAGATTATAAATGCTGTAATGGTGAGCATTCCTAATTTGCTTATAAGAGCTAGAAATTATTTTTGGTATCTTAAGAAACTTCCTGTTTACCACCTTTGAAATTACCAACAAGCTTTAATCCAGCTCTCTGGTGGGGAGTTTTTACAGTACCCTCAGACTAACCAATCTGTCTTCATTAATTTACTTGTTTGGGATTAGTGGTAGGTGGTGTAGCTTTCACAAATTATGACCCTGAATTTCTTTTTTTCTACTCTCAAAGCACTGTCGTGAGGACTCTAGGCTCTTTTCCGTCATGTGGCTACTGCTGCCCATGATTTATAAATAACATTTTTGTTCAAAAACCTTAGTAAAGTTGTATTCCTTTTTACTTATTCTATAATTATGATTGTGTTTAGAAAGAATACCCACTAGTTCAGGATTTCCTATAAGACACGAGTAAGTCCACATTTGTCCTGTTTCTACCTAACTTAGAGCGAAGAGATGACATTTTAGTATTACCTCTCCAATCCATTTACGTGCTTTATTCTGACTTTTCTCTGGCTTTGTGGAAAGGCCCTTAGGATTAGGCTTATGGTCCCACTCCTCTTCCCTGTAACATCACCTATTTGATGGACCACACACAAAATCTGATGAGCTTTAAAAGTAACAATGTTTTAAGAAAGTTTATAATCTTGTATTGGGCCACATGCGACCCATGGGTTGGACAAGCTTGCTGTAGCATTTTGGTTATCTTGGCTTCTGTTCTGGACAGGTATTCTCTTGAGAGCATTCAAGGAATAGTCTGTAATGATTTCTAACTAATATTAGCAAAATCTCTGTATAGCCCACGAATGCTCCAAGTTATTTTTGCTACCACTCTTTAAAGGAGTATCTTTATGACACTGGTCTCCACTCTCTGGGAATCTGAAAATTTTTAAGGGCTAAATGGCAGTAAAAGTCTTTGTGTAGCCAAAATGCTAGAGCACAGCCAGCTCAGATTAAGGTGCTGGCTGACCCAGTAAGGCGTTACCACGGCCCTGACTTCTGGTTGTACTGAAGGCTGATGCTGTTCTCCAGCAGCAGCCCGTCCGTGGGGTCTGGGCCAATGACAAGGGGGTTCAAACATCCTTTAGCAGGTAACAGAAGTGACCTGCCCCTGCAGACACTTGAGCCTCACCAGTGACTCTGTCTTTGAACAATTGCAAACAACTTATTAAGAATACAATCCAACCCTGAGTATAAGTTTTGAATCTACTGTGTACTTTGTGGTAAGTCCTCTTGCCTTTCCTTACCTATCATCAATCTTAGAGGTAAGAGAACCACAGGGAAAAGGTTATATACATATGACTCCAGTCTGGAGGAAAAATACATGTAATCTTACACCTTAGGTCATATAATGAAAATTAATTGTAGATGTTTACATGGTCACCTAAAGAAAAATTTATGCTTTATGACCATGTCTTTAATATTTAGAAAGTACATAGAGCCATTTAAGATGTTAATAAAGGCAGAATAATAGCTATTATGCAAAATTTATAAATTTGGAGTATTAGTTTCTAAAATATAATTGAAAATTAGAACAGTGGACTCACCATATACCCAAATAACGAATTCAAAGATTGCTTTGGTACCTTTTTCAGTTGTGGTTATTCCTTGGGGATAAATTGAGTCTAGAAAATGAATAAATATAAATAAATATTGAGATCCCTTTATAGAAAGTGCTAAGAAGTGGAAAGAAAGAAAACAGAATAGCCGTTTGCTTTCTGTAGAGAAATAACTGTGTATGGTGGTTTGCTTTGACTGATTTTCACACTGATGAAAATTACTGATTGTAATTTCTCTTAAATGTCAGGGTAACTTTTAAAAATGCCTAACTATAGCTAAAGAAACAAGAATTAAAAGTGAAGTCAGCTTTTTTAAACTAAGCCTTCTCTATGTTTCCCAGATGAATCAGCAAATGGGCGGCATGAGTATCAGTGGTGCGAACCCTGCGGTGGGGTTTGGCCAGCCCCCCAGCACAACAGCAGGGTGGTCAGGAAGCTCCTCGGGTCAGACTCTCAGCACACAGCTGTGGAAATGAAACCTGCAACACACGTTCTACCCAGAACTGCCACCGACATTCCTTGCTGAAATGCATCCAGTTCCCGTTTACTCATGTACATACGTATTTTTCTTTTTCCCCATTTGTTCTCATTAAGAATTATCTAATTGACCGTGTTGGGTCTGTACTTTTGATGTGGTGAGAAGCAGGTTGAGAAACCATTATGTTCAGGGCAGCTTTGTTCATACTTCCCATGATATCATAAGCCACATTATTTGAGAAGCTGCTCAATCAACTTGCATAATCAGTTTTACTCTCAATAAAATTATAGCTCTAATGTTTGCATATAAGGGAAATAGTTATCATGTTAGTAATACCTCTAACAGTATAAACCCCACCCTCAAATTAGCCAGTAACCCCATAGGAAGGTACTGTATGATCAAATGTTAAATCATATAAATAGAATGTCAATGTATCACTGAGCACTGTTTTCTAGTGTATCAAAATTCTTTTGTTTCATCATTCACCACTGTGCTGTTGATATGACGTGCTTAACAGGGAATGTAGTTAGTGAAAGAAAGATAAACCTGGATGTTACTATAAAACTTAGTTTAATGAATATTTAAAGAATTCAAATTTTATCTGCCTCTCGTAATTTGGATCTCTTCTTATGTACATAGTGCTAACATGAAGACCTTTCTCTGCACTATATGCAAACAGGGTAACTAAACAAAGCCACTTTCAATCCTGAAGGTATGTCCAGGTTTATGACAGTAATTGTGTTTACATTTTATGGTGCCTAGTACTGACAAAATGTTCTATCCCTGTATTAAAACAGATGAATCCATAGACCTTTTTTGTGGGTTTTATTTCCTACACTGTATATGGCTACCACCATACATAAATTACTTAGCATAGCAGAGTGATGAATTGGGGACATTTAGTTGACAAAATGCCTGTCATCTGTTTCTAAAACCTGTTCAGTTCTACCAATTATATGGCCAAATGGGGAAAAAACAGTATGTAAGATACTCAGAATGATACCAGCAGTGTCATTAGCTGTGCTGTATAAAGAGCTCCCAGTTTAGTTGTAGAGAAAACATGCACAACAATGAAGACAAAAACAATGAAGACAAAAACATACATTTTCTACCATCCAGTTAGCTTATGCTGACTGACAAGCTCCGTTTGAACACATGTCCATCAGCTGTCAGTAAAGGTTGCTGTACTGAAGTAAAAGGAACGGTACCTGCTCTGTAGCCTAACCCACGGACGTCCTCCACACCCCGACCAGGTGCAGCTTCCATTCACACCTCGATCTTCACTGTGTCCAGGGGGTACTTTGGCTCATTGGCCAGATTCACCTTCTCTGTCCGAGTGTGCCACACAAGTACCTAAAGGGGAAAGAAATCTTTTGGGTAGCCAGACTCTATATGCTGACACTCAGGAAGATTGAGCAGCACAAGTGAAAGGAATACCTTGGTGCAGTTATTTGCTTTTGGTTCCAGTTCTTCAACTGTTGTTATCTGTTTTAGAAAGTCAGATTCTTGCATCCCTGGCTGGGATCCACGGCGCTTAAATACAGCTTTTGGATTGGACAAGATGACTTGAAGGCTTACAGCAAATCCTTTGTGAAAAGTTTAAAAAAAGAAGAGAGACTTTAAAATATCGGTGTTCTTCTCTTTCTTTTCCTACATAATTTTGGTCACATCAAAAACAATTTTGTATATGTCTTGTGTGCCAGGTCGTGGTTCACAGAGACGAATAGGACCATCATCTGTACCAGAGCCTCAAAAGGAACTGGTTAATCATTCCAGTACAGTACGTTCAGTGCCCTGTCAAAGATGTATGCACGGGGAGTAGGAGGACAGCTACTGTAAACTGTGAAGTCTAGTCTGTTGATAATAAAGGGTGAATTCTGTAGCTGGTGTTTCACAGAGGTTATCACACCCCTACATTTGACACTCTGGGAACAATTAAGACCTAAATGTAGCTGAAAAGCACACAGACTTACCTAACTGTCCTTGAGGTATGAGCCTGGCTATTCCTCCTGCCTGTCCTTTAACATCTTTTTGTATGCTTTATCAAAACCAGTTCTTGATTTACTTTGAGTTTAAAAAACTAAGGAATAAAAGGAAAGTCAGTTAGCTAGAACATGAATAAAAATATAACCATTTGGTTTAAAGTTCCTATTTGTTCAATCTGAAAAGGGGGGGGTTGCAAATTAGTGCAAGAGATATCAGGCCACATTTAACAAATTTGCTTTTCATTTCTTGAGGAAACAAATTAATGTCAATTTCCTTCAATAGTTGGGTCATGAAAAATCATTACTATTTAAGCTGTAGTTTAACGAACTATTGAAGGCTTACCCATTAAACACTTTACAAGCTGTGTCAGCGATCAGGTGTTATCACCTTTGTGATTGTTTGAAAGTCAGATCCCAGAGCTGACACTGTAAAAACTAGGCACCCTCCCAGAGTTACAGCAATGAGGACTGAATCCCCAGGAACATTTAGCAACTTTCTGCCCTTCTCTACATTAACTGATTTATGCTTTTTTTTTTGCAAAAGTATAGTTAGCAAAGTTAAGTACCACGAGATACCAGACAGTAATGGGAGAGTTGGAGGAAAACCACAAACAGCAGGCATTCTCACAACCTCCAGATGCCAGAGTGGGCAGTCCCATGCTCTAGACCCTGCAGCCTCTGCAGGAAAACCTACCACTAAGATAGGTACAAATACAGCTTGGTACAAACAGGTGCTGAATGAAGGAGAACAAAGAATCAGAAAGCATGAGCCTGAGGACTGGCCCAAGTATCTCCCACCAGTTCTGGAGGGAGGTAGCACATTCCAGCAGAAAGAACACTGAACCTGGAATTAGAAGCCTTGTGTTTTTGCCTGGGTCCTTGCACTTAGGAAACTGGTCAAGTCACTTAACCTTTCTTGATTCTGAAACTTCCTCATCTGCAAGAGAGGTGACAACTTGTCAACTCAGTGGAGTCCTTCTGTTCACTAATTTTACATCAAACACTGCAAAGTGCTATTCAAAAGATACTAGGTACATAAGTGATTCCTCTTTTTTCATGTGCTTATAAATAAGCCTCATGCTTTTTTTAACTCAGAGTCTGCTCTTCTCAATCACACTGAAGCTGGTGGTATATTTCTCACATGGCTTCAAGGTACTGACTCTGTTTCCCCATCCTCATAAAATTATAGATTCCAAATTGTGCAGAAGTCATTCTGAAAATGATATGAACCCACTTTAATTTGAATTCCTTCATTTTCCCCTAAGACTTGAAAACTTTCATTATTGTGACCACTCGAGGATTCATGATAAGAGTATTTTCTTGCTTTCCTTAGCTCAGGAATATATCCTTCCAGCTCTTAAGATAGCCACTTGTGAAGCTAGTCCCTCTTTTGCTACAAGGACCTTGCCTGGCCTCACTGGTCATTGGGATGTACCTGGAAGGCTAGCACCCTGCTCACCACAGTAGCCAAGTGGTTGTCTACCACAAAAAGGGAGGGGGCGGTTCAGATGCCCCCTCACTCCATTTTCTTTGCCATGTCCCAATGCTGAGCTTTTCAAAGGAGGCAGGTCATGGCCAGAAAGCATCAACTACAATCTCACAAGGCCAAGCCCTGGGTTGCTTTGGGGTAATTAGAATTATCTGACCTGCTGTGAAGCCCAAGAGTTAGTGCTCTCCCTCTGAAAGTGGAACAGGGTTTTAGCTCTTAAACCATTGCTTCCAACCCAAGGTGGTTATCTTGGGTTTTCTTCATTTCCCAGTATTTATGCTTCAAGTATTACATGTACTCTCCCCACCCCGTTTTTAAAATGAAACTGATTTACCTTTAAAGATGTTTGCAATGGCTTTTGAAATACTAGGCGCCTTACAAAAATGGGATTCTCTGTCCTGGTCAGTTGTGTAAAAGAATGAATGCTGGTTATTCACTGTGAACATAGGACTTCCTGACTTCTTCAAATGGAGTGGGGGTGGGGTACTGGTATTCCCTCCTAAGCAGGTACAGGGCCTGCCTCAATATATGCTTATTGATTAATGAGTAGAAACAACATTTGTAAGACATGCAAAGTCCCACAAGTGATTTACACTTGGGGACAAGGGCTAAATAATTAAAAACCAGACAGAATGGTAGGAAAAAATGGTTTCTAGGCATTGGGAAAGAGGCCTGCAGGACAAAGATCTGAAAAAAAAAAAAAAAAGAAAAGAAAAGAAACAAACACAAGCCCTACAATTGCCCTGCCTTCCTTCCTGAAGCAAGTCTGCAGGCTACACTGTAGGGAGGGAAAACTCCTACCTCTGTAGTTTCCTTGAGCTGAGGAAACAGAATCGGGATGGCCAAGACAGCTAGAATTTGCAGGACAGGGGACCAGACAGAAAGAGCTCTGTTCATCTGTGGAAGGTTCTCGAGGACAACAGGGTATCAGAAATAGCTGTAAAACTATCCAAGGCCCCGTAAATATCCATTGGAAAGAAGCAGGAGCATCCATTACTGGAGCTTACCCAGGGCTGCGAACAGTTCACATTCCCAACAGCCAGAGTAGAACTGGTAAGAGTTGGGGGCATTTGGAAGAAAAGTTAGAAGGATATTATGTTCACTGAGGGGTCATATTAGCTCTACAGGTTGTTCTGGTTCTGCCTAACAAACTTTAAAAGCAAGCCTTGAAAGGATCAATATGTTTTCAAGTAATTTAGTGGTAGTCCTGAAAAAGCTTTATGTATGTATGTATATATGTATTATGCATACCCTATATACATATAGGGTGTGTATATATGTCTATAATAAATGTATATTATGCATACTTTATGTATAATGTAATTAATATATTTTTCTTGTACCTAGCAACATAAAATTCAAAATGCCTGATACAGAAACTATCAGATGTTCAAAGAATCAGGAAAATATAATCCTATAAATGAAAAATCAGTCAACAGAAATGAAGCCAGAAATGACACAACTGCTACAATTATAGAACAAGGACATTAAAACATTATAAATATACTCTGTATGTTCAAAAAGTTAGGGGAAAGATGGAGCAGGCTAAGTAGAGATAGAGACGATATAAAAGACCTAAGATCTCATTGTAATGAAAAACACAAGTGTGAGATAGAAAATCCACTGCCTGGAATTAACAGATGATAAGACATTACAGAATAAAAGATGGAGTGAACTTGAAGATGTTAATAATAGAAATTACGAAAAGGAAACAAACCAACACACACACACACACACACACACAGGAATCACAGAAACAAAATGAAAAGGAATGAAAGGTGGGGGAGAGAGACAGGAAAAAATTATGTAACAGCTGAAAAATGTCCAAATTTGATCAATAAGGATATATAAGACTTAACCAACTTGACGTTTATAGAACATGCCACCCAACAACAGCAGAATACACAATCTTCAAGATAGGCCATAAGCTGGCCATGAATCAAGTCTCAATAAATTTAAAAGAATACAAATTATACAAAGTATTTCTCTGACCACAATGGAATTAACATGGAAATTGTTAATACAAAGGTATCTGGAAAATCTAATATTTGGAAACTAAACAACAATTCTAAATGAACTATGATCAAAGAAGAAATCAAAAGGGAATTGAAAACAAAATGACATCAAGATTTGTGAGATATACCTAAGGCAGTACTTAGATATAAAATTAATATTTTATGAAAGCACTAAACACTTCTATTAAATAAACAGAAAGGTCTCAACTCAATGACTTAAATTCCCAACTTTGTACACTAGAAAAAGAAGAGTAATTGAAACCCAAAGTGGATAGAAAAAAGGTACTAATAAATATTAGCCAAAATAACTGAAATAGAAATAGACAATAGAGAAGAACATCAGTGAAATCAAAACCATGTCATTTGGGGAAAAAAAGTCAATAAAATTGATAAATATCTATCCATAGATACAAATTACCAATACCAGGATGAGAGAGGAGTATAGAGTCTACAAATACCAAAATGATAATAAAGCAGTTACAGACAACTTTATGGTAGTAAATTTAACAACTAAGATAAAATGGACAACTTCCTTGAAAGACACAGCTATTAAAACTTTTTCATAAAGAAATAGATCATCTGAATAGCCCTATCAATTAAATAAATTTATAGTTAAAAATCTTGCCACCAAAAGACACAAAAAAGGAATGAAAGGTGGGAGAGAGAGGCAGGAAAAAATTATGTAACAGCTGAAAAATGTCCAAATTTGATCAATAAGGATATATAAGACTTAACCAACTTGACGTTTATAGAACATGCCACCCAACAACAGCAGAATACACAATCTTCAAGATAGGCCATAAGCTGGCCATGAATCAAGTCTCAATAAATTTAAAAGAATACAAATTATACACCCCCCCCAGGCCAAGCCCTCCAGGCCCAGACAGCTTCATTGGTCATTTCTACTAAATGTTTAAGGAAGAAATAATGGAACTTTTCCAGAAAACAGAAAAGGGAGGAACACCTTTTAAGGCTAGTATTGCCCTGATACCAAAACCAGCTAGAAACATTACAAGAAAACTACAAGACCAACAATTCTCACGGACACAGAAAAATTCCTAATCCGGCAATAAATCATGACCAGGTGAGGTTTAGCCCAAGACTGCAATGTTGGTTTAATATTTCAAAACCAATCAATGTAATTTGCCAAATTAAGAGACTCAAAATGAAGTCTATTTCAATAGGTGGGTAAAATGCACTTGACAAAATCCAACATCTAGTCATGAATTTAAGGACAAATTGGAAAGGAAAAAGAAAGTTTAGCAAACCTCCTATTGCCCCTTCAGCCATCATTAATAACATTAATCAATAATGCTTATCAGTTCCTTCTACTGTGTACCAATTCTCACCTCCATATGCTTGTTCCACCAGCACATTCTCTTTTTTTTCTAATTACACATAATCTAATTTCAGCAAGGCTGTTATAAATCAAAATTACTTCCAGTTCCCAAAGGATAGTTTCTGGCAACAATACATTTATAGTCTGGTCCCAAGAAAGATACAGCATTTTTTTACCCCTCTTAAACAGTCACTCTGGCTAGTTGTATCAGAATACTGGGCTGTTGACATACTTCTGTTGCCAACAGGTATCAAAGTAGTTCCAAAAGTCTCTCCCTATCCACTTTAAATAATAAGAAAAATTCAATTATCAAATTAAAATATATATGCATCAGAAAAAAAGATATATGTGTGGCAACTCCTCCCCAATTTCTCTAATTCTTCCTAGTGCCAACTCTCCTTTCATATGTCTTCCTAGCAAAGCACACACTACCTTTGCAGTGGGGGGTATGGGGGTGTGGCTGTGAGTGTGTATATTCCCTAGTCCCTCTTTTATAGAGAGATTATTCCTATATACTAAAATTTGCCTTTTAAAAGAATATGATTAAGTGGCTTTTACTATATTTATAACTCTGAGCACCACTGTTTTTCAAGACTATTCTTTCTCTATTGACTGGTCTTAGCACCCTTGATCATGAACGTGAGGACTTATTTCTGGACGGTCAATTCTATTCCATTGGTTCATATGCTTATCATTGTGACAGTACCATATTGTCTTCATCACTGTAGCTTTATAGTAAGTTTTCAAATCAGGAAGTGTCTTTCAACTTTGTTATTTTTCAAGATTGTTTTGGCTATTCGGAGTCCCCTCCTTTTCCATACGAATTTTAGTATCACTGTCAATTTCTGCACAAAAGGGCAGCCAGAATTTTGACACTCTGACCCTGTTGTGAATAAAATGTTGCTTTTTAGTTTCATTTTCAGATTGTTCATTAGTATAGAAATACAATTGATTTTCATACATTGATCTTATATGCTGAAACTGCGAATTCATTTACTAGCACTAATAACTGTGTGTGTATCTCTGAGGATTTTTTATGTAAAAGATCATGTCACTGACAAATGGAGGTAGTTTTACTTCCTTTCCAACCTGGATGCCTTTTATTCCTTTTTCTTGCCTAACTGCACTGGCTACAACCTGCAGTGCAATAGTGAATACAAGTGTCAGGAGGGGTCCTCCTTGTCATATTCTTGATTTTAGGAAAAAAGCTTTCAGTCTTCAACTATTAAGCATGTTAGCTGTGAGTTTTTCATAGAAGCCCTGTATCAGGTGGAGCCCTTTATCAAGCTTCTTTCCATTGTTAATTTATTGGTCTTCTGTCTAGTGTTTTTATCATGAAAGAATATTGAATTTTGTCAGTGTTTTTTATGCACCTATTGGTTTGATCATGCGGCTTTTGTGCTGTATTCTATTGATATGGTATATTACATTTATTGGCTTTATATATGAACTAACCACTCCAGAAAGAAATCTCACTTGGCTACAGTATATGATATTTTTATATGTTGTTCAATTAATATTACTAATATTTTTAAAGAATGTTTGCATCTATATTCATATGGAAAATTGGTCTATTGGTTTTTTTCTTTTTTTATTTTTCAGTGATGTCTGGTTTTGGTATCAGGGTTAACACTGGCCTGATAGAATGACTTCAAAAGTGTTCCCTTCTTCCTACTATTTGAAAGTGTTTCTTAAGGACTGGTCTTAGCTTCTCTATACACATTTGGTAGAATTGCCAGTGAAGCATCTGGAATTGGATTTTTCTTTGTGGGAAGTTTCCCTGATTATTAATTCAATGTATTTCTTACAGGTCTATTCAGACTTTCGATTTCCTTTTAAGACAGTTTTAATAGACTTCCCATGAATTTGTCCATGACATCTAGATTATCTAATTTGTTGGCATACAATTTTTGGGGGGGGATGGGGGTGGTTCCCTGGCTAGGAGTCAAACCCAGGCTGCAGGGCTGAGAGAGCCGAAGCCTTAGCCACTAACTACACCATCAGGGAACCCCGGAAACAATTTTTCATAGTTTCTCTTACAATTTTTTAAAGTGTAAGGTTGGTAGTAATGCTGCTTTCATTTTTGATGTCAGTAATCTGAGACTTCTCTCCTTTTTTGTGGACAAACTAAAGGTTTGTCAATTTTATTGATATTTCTAAAAAACATTTGCTTCTGTTGATTGTCTCTATTGCTTGTTTTCTTTTTTTTCCTATAATCTTTATTTTTCTTCCTGCTGCTTATTTTGGGTTTAGATTGCTCTTTTGTTTCTAGTAAAAGATTAGGTTATTAGTTTGAGGTTTTTCTTCCTTTTGAGAGAGGCATTTGCAGCTATAAATTTTCATCTAAAGCAGTGGTTCTTAACCTTCCTGATGCCACGACCCTGTAATACAATTCCTCATGTTGTGGTGACCCCCATAAAGTTATTTTTGTGGCTACTTCATAACTGTCATTTTGCTAGTTATGAATCGTAATGTAAATATCTGATATGTGTTTTCCGATGGTCTTAGGCGACCCCTGTGAAAGGGTCATTCAACCCCCCAAAGGGGTCGCGACCCACAGGGTGAGAACCGCTGATCTAAGGACTGCATTAGCTGCACTCCATACATGTTAGTATATAGTGTTTCCACTTTCATTTATCTCAAGGCATTTCCCAGTTTCCCTTGGGATTTCTTCTTGACCACCTGGTTACTGAGGAATGTGTTGTTTAACTTGCACATGCTTGTGAATTTCACAAATTCCTTTCTGGTACTGATTTCTAATTTCATTTCAGTGTGGCCCAAGAACATACTTTGTGTGCTTTCAATTATTTTAAATTTATTAAGACTTTTTAGTCTTATATTAGACTTGTTTTATGGTTTCTCCTACAGAGTATTCAACTGTGCATTTAAAAGGAATATGCATTCTGTTGTTGGGTGTTTTATGTCATAGATCTAGTTGGTTTATAGTGCTTTTCAAGTCTTCTATTCTCATTTTCTGTCTAGTTCTATTACTGAAAGTAGAATGTTGATGTTTGAAACTATTATTGTTGAACTATATCTGTTTCTCTCTTCAGTTCTGTCATTTTTGTTTTATGTATTTTGAGGCTGCAGTATAAGATGCATATAAATTTCTCATTGTTATATTTTCTTGATGAATTGATCCTTTAATCCTTATAACTTCTTTTATGTCTTTAGTAACAACTTTGGTCTTAAAACCTGAACACAGGAGTTCAGTTGTGAACACATTAATGTTCTGGAAGGGTGACACATCCTGATTCCACGAGAAAAAGGCACAGAGGCCCTGAGTTCTCTCCCAGACCTCACCCTCTGTGTCTTTTCATTTGGGTGATTCTAATTTGTATCTTTTCTATTAGAAATGCAATAATAAGTAGAGCATTATTCTGAATTCTGCAAGTTCTTTTAGTAAATTATCAAATATGAGAGGGTGTGAGAAACATCAAATTTATGGTCAGTTGGTCAGAAGAACAGGAGGCCTGGGGAGCCCCAAAGTGTGGCTGGTGTCTGAAGTAAGAGCATTCTTATTGGGGACCGTGCCCTCTAACTTGTGGGGCCTCTGCTAACTCTGGGCAGTTAGGTCAGTGCCAGATTAAACTGCAGTGTACCCAGCTGGATTTTCATGAGAATAGAGTCCCTACTGTGTGCCAGGCACTCAACTGGGAATTGCACAGATGTCATTAAAGGAGCGCAGTGCCCTGCCTGCCACCTTAGAGTTAAGAATAAGGTACATTTAGGCAGTTCCCTGATGGTGTAGTGGCTTAAGGCTTCGGTGCTGGCGCTGTCAGTGCTGCGGCCTGGGTTCGATTCCCAGTCAGGGAGCTACCCACATACCAAAAAGCAAAAGCAAAAAAAAAAAAAAAAAAAGGTACATTTAAATATTAACAATTCAAAATATATACCTCAGTCTTATGTTCTGAATTTGAACAAATCTATTCCTGTTGCCGACGCTGAAGATTACTTTAAGCTCAGTTCTTTCAAGCAGTGGTTCTTTTTTTTTTTTTTTTTTTTTTTTTTTTTGCTTTTTGGTATGTGGGTAGCTCCCTGACTGGGAATCGAACCCAGGCCGCAGCGCTGACAGCACCAGCGCCGAAGCCTTAAGCCGCTACACCATCAGGGAACTCCCAAGCAGTGGTTCTTAATGACACCAAAGTGAGTGTGTCACTTCAAAGTAACTGCCTGGCCTCTAAACAGAGCTAAAAACTCTGTGGAGTGCCTTGCTTTAGTCGACAAGAACTAGCTAGTGGTCAGATGCCCGATGTGCAGGAATTGAGCCGGGGCACAGACCAGTGGAAACATCCCCGGGTCTCACTGGCTTGGCAGTGGTCACCAACCACCTGCAACAGCCAGTGGCACGCTGCTGCCAGGACACAGCCTGCCTCTGACACGGCCTTTCCACCTAGTGGGTGGGTACCAATGCTTTTCTCAGAAGTAATTATTAAAACAAAAAAATATTTAAAAAAATTTCCCCCAATGCATCAGAAATAGTCTTGACTTCTACTGCTAACACTGTGCATACAAGATAATTCCAGAACAATGTTTAACCTGAGAGCAAAGTCAGCATCTGCCAAGTCCAATATGGCTGAACACAGACAGACACGTCAGCCAAACTCCATGAATGACACGCAACATTGCAGTCTTGAAATTGATACTCAAATAAGCTGCTAATGATGGGCTAGAGATTCTGAGGGGATGCACAACACCCCAAAGCAAGACAGCTGCAGAGATACTGCATTTTGGCTCTTTTAAAAGTTTCATGTTTCTTCATCAGTTTGTGGAGATCCACGGGAGACCCAGGCTCCAGTGTGGTCCTCTCTCACTCCGCTATCACAGACCACTTTCAAGCAGTGCTTCTCGGACTGTCCTGGGTGGGGAAGGGGGCTTTCTGGGGATGGTGGGAGGATGTGCTGGTGCAACTAACTTGAAAATGAGGTGGGAAGTGCCATCTGCACATGAAGGTCCCAAGTCTTTTCCCTCTTCCCAAAGAGGATCCATGAATCTTACTGGGAATCTAAACAAAGCCGTGAATTGTTAAGTTTTAGAATAAGAACCTGCCACAACAAAATCACACTCACTATCTTATCAACCAAGTCACTCTCACTTAAAGGCTTCTGAAAATACCAGTAATTTACTGAACACTGATTTGCAAAGTGAGTTCATGTAGAAAGTGAAGAAAATAATTTGGTGTGGCAAAAGTTGTCTTCTCAGAGACAAATTTATTCCTATTTCTAAACAGGGATAATTATTACAAAACAAGCAAATCATTCATATTTTATGAGGTTATGTTATGCTTTGAAAATATATTGAAATGCTTCGAAAAATCCAAACATCAGTCACAGAGAAACGCTTCCCAGAGAATTTGGCAGTGAAAATGCAGGAAATAACTTGTTAAAGGTCAGGTCCAATATACAACACCCACGTGTCTTTTTCAAGTTCTAGATATACCAATTTGGATCCAAAATCTGGGGGGAATCACTGCAAAACATTCTCAGGTTTCCTGGATACTTAATCATCTACATAAAGTGCACACAGCAAAGTCAAGGAACACTTACCCAAGTTGCCCTCACCTTGAAGTGACCTTGTGGGTTAATAAGCAGAGTGTGAGGAGAGATGTCTGGGAAGCAAGGCTCTGGGAAAGATAAGGACCCAACACTTGTCAGCGGGCTGATTTAGCAGTCACAAGTTCTCCCTTAGAACCCAGGGACCTGGGCTTTTCTTTGAGTTTCCCAAGGTGGGAAGCCAGGAAAAGAAAGAATATATTAGAGACGACCTCAGTGGTCATTCCTGCCATTGCCTCATTGTACACAGGAGGAAACATGTCCCAGAGAAGCAACAGACTTTGCCTAATGGTCTCCAGGTTTTCTGCTCAAGATTACATTTCCTATCAGCAAGAAACCTGATTCTCCAAAGACATACGATGGTCAGCCTTGTATTTTCAGAGTCACAAACTTGGTCTTGAAAGAGGATAGGTCTCTCTTGAGAATCCTGAGGACCTTCTAAGAATAGGTGACTTACCTCTCTGTCTGCCTTCGGGAAAATGCTTTGGTTGAGACGCCAGCTCCGCCCTGGGGCTGCAAGAACTAAAGACCAAAGTGTAATGCTAAGACTAGAAGAGGGATGGAGGGGTCAGGAAGCTAAGAGGGGGTCTGGGAGAGGGGGAACAGGGAAGGGTAAGAGATCTGGCTGTCCTTGGGGTCAGAGACCATGACAAACAGTCCTACAAAATGGGTACTCAGAAAATGTTTGCTAAACATTGAATAAAAAGATCCCAGTTTGTCATCTCCCACAATGCAGTGTGATAGCTCCACCACACTGCCATCTACAAGAGCATCCCCCAACAGCTCTTACTCCTGGTATTCTTCATAATTTATAGTACTGCCAGAATAAAAGTGATGAAGCCAGTTCAGAACACAACCTTCATGCCATCAGAACGCTGAGCAGAGAGATGTTGACTGCAGTAGGAATTCATACACAAAAGACTGGCCAAGCCCAGGCTGACAGACGGAGCAATGTTGCAGAGTTGAAGATTGATGAGATCAATTTTGAAGCTTTTCTGCCTTCATCTTCTAGGTTATAGATGTTGGTGATTTTTTTTTTTTTTTCCTTCAAGCCTCATGTTTCAAATGGCATCTTCCCACAGTTATCACAGGCATCATTTTATATAACCCACAGAAAATGAGTCACTTTATGACAAAGTAGCATTTTAGAATCTGCGGTCTGCTAGGGGTCTTATTTAATTCAGTTGCTTGGATAGAGAAAAACTTGCAAAGACAGTTACACTCAAAGTTATTAAATGCTTGAAAAAACAGTAATCCCATTTTCTATTTTGGCTATTAATAATGTATCAAGAAGCACTAAATTTATCCATAAGCATGAAAATGATCAGCTTGTCAATTTCATATCACTATTAAATTTATCAATATTTTAACAAATGGGACCACTAGAGAGGGGTGCCACAAAGGTACAGTCAACAGAGATCTGTGAGGGGGCCGGCCCAGTTCTTTCTTACCCCATAACCTCCCAAGTGCCAATCCAGTACCTGGCACACAAACGTTGGTTGGACAGCTGCATATAGCAAGGTGACAAAATGGAATGGAATAAGCATTTTCTAATCACCCTAGAAATCAATTTCCACTTGAATGAACCAAACAGCCTCTTTTGAATGTTTAAAGTGTACATCTGCTGAATGTGATACCATCCAGGGTTTTAACCAACTGGGCTTTCAAAGCTTCCTTTCTCTCGTGCTGTGTCATGAATGCATCAGAGCAATCAGGCCGGAGCAGATGTCACCAGGCACCCTCCTTACCTGCCATGTCGATGGCAAAAGGCCGGTCTGCTCTCCAGCCGGTGTACCAACCGACAACTTTGCCATTTTCCACCAATGGACGTTCGTAGCGGCGCCCGCCAACCAGGCCCACTGGCCAGACCGAGACCTTGCGCGTGGTTCGCATCTGTGAACCGGGGAAAGAGCTGTAAGTTTCCTTAGGGAAAAGGACCTGAAGGAAGGAAAGGAGTGTGAGCCACCCAGAAGAAATGGGATGGGGAGGGGAAGGGGTAGCTTTCCAAAAGCCGAAGGTTTCCAAACAGAACCTTCTGCTGAGAGACTGCTTGCTACCCAGCTACTGTTGGGCTGCTCAGCGCCGGAGGCTGTTAAATCTGGTACGAACTCAGCCAGCAGCTCCAGGTTTAAGAGAACTACACTGGGTGTCAATACGGAAAATCACTTATTTGAAGCTGAGTTGTGACTGTCAAATACTTTCTATTTGTTTCAAAGTTGAATCTCTTAAGCACTTTGTATCTTCGGGAGTGAGGTTTAGGTCCCCTTTAGGAAACTTTATTACTCAGTAGCAGCAAAAATTTCACTCAGAGGAGCCATAGGAGTTGCCTTTCTCTGAATTTTTTATTGTTATAGACACACACAAATCTTGGCTGAGGACATTTAATAATGGATCCAGGTACAGAACAGACAGCAGGCATCCTCCCAGGTGACAAGAAAAATACCCTGAATTCCCTGCCTTTCAATGGTAACTGGGCCAAATTATAGAGGAACACGCCCCCCACACAGGCAGCTGGAGTGGCTAGTCCCCCTCTAGCACCCACTGCTGTACCACGCAGGGTTCTGGTTGAAGACAACTCTCAACTCAAAGTTATTTGCTGGATTTCTTTAAAGGGAAAGACACGTTCATAAGAAATCCTGATGCTAATGGGCAGCATTTTGGGAGGAAAACCACCACCTTCTTCCAGGATGTGGTTTGAGCAGGGCCAGAGTCAGCCCATGTGTCACCTTTGTGCAAACTAGAAAAAGATGCCCCTTTCTCAGGCAGACACCCCCCCGCTGGGGCCGGTGGCTTGTGGGCCCAGCCACCCAAGTGTAAGCTGGGATTTCCATTCCATTCACCCTGTCAGGGGGTGTGTGCTTGGACAGGGCGTGATCCACACCGCAGCACGAGGTGGTACTGTTGCTAAGGTGATTATCATCTCAACGCCAATGCTTTGCCTTTATTTGCTATAGAACTGGGTTATGATCAGTTAGCCGATGGTTAAAATAAGGCTTATCAACCAAGGATTTTTTTTTTTTTTAAATGAAAGCAAGGAAAGGGATATATTTGGGAAATTTTTCAAGTGCAATTCAAATGAAAAGCCATATTATTACAGATGCTTTTGCTGAGCATCCCAATTTTACTTATGTATTACTACTCCACCTCCTTCCAAAGAGGCCTCAGGGTGGGCAGTGCTCCAGGTAACGAGGGTCTCTCTGCCCTGGCCTTCCCCAAATAATACTGAGTCTTCCGAACCCACAAACATGATCTACGTCTCCATTAGATCTCCAATTTACCTATGATTTCTCAGCTCCAAACCTGCTTTTGCCCGGAGTACGAAATTTTCAGATCTGTGAAAAAACTGGTCAACAAACACCATCTCAGACTTGTGTGTCCCTGACAGCAGGGTCGGTAAAAAGACGTTCGCAGAAGGAGGGGAGCGGCCGGCGAGGAGGCCCCGCACAGCTTCTCTGCTTGGCAAAAAGACACGTCAGAAGTGCTGGGGAGGGAGGCGAGACGCCCCGCTTCTCAGAATGTGCACCCTGCTTCTCAGGCCCACACACGTGCAGTTTCACCTCTTTTTAGGCAGCTCCTCCAATACATCAAAGCAACGTCGGGAACGAAAAGGGAGGTCACAGCACACTAAGGGGGAGAGAAAAGACACTGCAGGGGTGGGGGGCACCCTTCTCCCCGCCGTGTTGGGGAGGCTGTGCCCCCTCCTGGGCCAGCCCGCTCCATGCCTCGCTCTGGACCTGCCTTCCCAAGAAACTTCTCACTGTTCTACGCTTGCACAAACTCTCCTGACTGAATTCTTTCCTTCCAGAACTGAGGCAAAGACCCCCGGGAGCGCCAGGACGCGCGGGCAGGCCGTGCCTGCACTCGGGAGCTGCCAAAGCAGCCGGCAGTGACGGAAACGTGGGCCACAATGCAACCATCGGCATAGGCTCGTGCTGTGTCAGGGACAAACCCACAAAGAGGAGGACCGAATAAAACAGAAGGGGAACGTGTGTTTAAAAGAGGAAAAGAGAAATTGCCATTAAAAAAATATTAAACCATAACCTTAGGACCATGACAAATATGGCCAAGCACGCTTGGTGCCGGGCTTTTCCTTTAAGTCAGGCCATACACGACACGGGGGCGGGGGTGCCCACGGACTGCAGAATGGGCTGGGGTTCTAGGTAACGAAACGAAGCGAAGACGCAAAGCTGCACGTTCCTGTGCCAGTTTCATGCTGGACGACACAGGTTTGCGTAGCGCACTCCGAGTTTCTGAGGGGACCTCGGAGCCAACATTTGTGCATGTTGCATTTACTTTTTCCTTTTCAGAGGCTTGGGTGTTCCAGGTGAAGCAATGACCACGTGAATGCAGCTGATGGGGCAGGGTTCTGTTTCCAAGGGTGCTACATGAAAAAATAAATGTTTGTCGTCTAAATGGTTTAAAACTTTGGACAAGATCCAGAGCCCTTGCCATGCATGCCCCACCCTGAGGCCGCGTGGGGGAAGCCTGCCCCGCTCCGACCACGCGCGGCCTGCCCGAGCGGGACCACGCGCTCTGCAGGGTGCGGGAGACCTTTCCAAGGAAAATAGCACGGCTATTTCCGGAACCTCCCCGCCTCCCCCAGGACCTGTCCTCTGTGCTGTGTCCTTTTCACTGAATCTGCGATCTTTCCGGACTCCTTGGCAGGCACGCTCTTGCCTGAGAGGGGTGAAAATGTAACAATGGCTGTGACTATTAAAAGTAAAGCCCTCTCACATACTAAAATGTTCTCGTAGGTGAAAGCTCCGTTACTTTCTTAACGCGAAACAGCAGTTACATAACAGGCACAACTTCAGGGGCCTGCTGTGAGCTCCAATCTAAAACCGAGGCATAAAGCCCTGCATATTAAGATAAAAAAGGAAGCAATTCACATATTTATAAGAGTTAGAATTATTAAAAACAGCGTGGTCCCCAAAGACATTCACTTCCTATTTCTTCAATGCCAGTCCAGTCCCCACCAGCACCCCCATTTAAACAGACAGGACTTGCGTATCAATGTCAACCAGTCACATCTCTTCAGGCAGAGAAATCTCCACAGGCCCAACGCCACAAAGGACGCACGATACACCCATACGTCTCCGTGCTCCTCCAGGACAAGTGCCACTTAAACTGTCCCAGGGCAAGTGGTGCTTGTTGATCTCCATCTGCCCCAGGAAAGGGGGCAGGCAGGTAACCGCTGTGCGCCTCAGCGCTGGTGACTCAACAACCAAGTCCTGTTTCTTTAGCCAACTGATTTCCTTCCCTGGAGCTTTAAGCTGCACTCTTTCGGTCCCTCCGTGGAAAATGGCTCACAGCCAGCTCCAGGGACCGGAACGCTTGAGAAGGTCACACACGTATCGTAATGCTGCTAGTGTAACACAGAGAAAGTCAAAAGCCTTTAGCTTTCTTTAAAACACACCACTAGGTGAAATTTTATTTTTTCCAGAGGGAAATGAATGAAGATCTTGATTTTCCAAAATTTAAAATGCTAGTGGCAACCTCAAGGAGTAGAAGTAAAATAAAGAATGCTACATTCTGTATCCTGCCTTTTAAATTAATAATTTCAGAGGGAAAAAGAAAGCCCACCCCAAATCCAGCAGTATCCAATGAAAAGACACGAAGAACAACAAAGAGCAAGCAAATATGA
Organism: Lyroderma lyra; assembly: GCA_004026885.1. NCBI lineage: Eukaryota > Metazoa > Chordata > Mammalia > Chiroptera > Megadermatidae > Lyroderma > Lyroderma lyra. Next base: position 117,222 of record PVJL010003004.1, on the reverse strand, counting down.
AGCAATACAGAACCGATGACCCAGAGCTGAGGATCCTTTCCAAGTTCTTTGTCCAGGAACGCCTATTTTCCAACACACAACCACACTTACATGACCTAACACACCCATACAGTTACTGGGGAGCAAGTGTGAAAACTACAGTCACGCCTGGTCTTCCTGTCTTGCATCTGTGCCCAATGACCTCACCGTTCCCTTCAGCTTATGGTCACATGGCTCCACCCTTGTTGCACAGTGTCCTTCATGTAACTTTGTATTGTTTTGCCTATTTTGATTTCCAAATACCACCACCCACAACGTGAACTTTGAGGTGCATAAGCTAATTACTGCAACAAGTTACGACTTCTAGAAAGCAGAAATATTCCTAATGTTACATGTTCAACCACTCTCCTTTGTTGTTGGGTAGAAGATAAAGCAGAATATTCCCTTCATTCCCCCTGTATGTTTTCTTTATATATCTATCATGTACTTAACACAGCGGTTCTCAACCTGGGAATCGAACGATCCTTTCACAGGGGTCGCCTAAGGCCATTGGAAAACACGTATCACATATTTACATTACGATTCATAACAGTAGCAGCATTACAGTTATGAAGTAGCAACGAAAATAATTTTATGGGGGTCACCACAACGTGAGGAGCTGCATCAAAGGGTCGTGGCAATAGGAAGGCTGAGAACCACTGACTTAATGTGTGTGCTGTACTGTGCCAGCCCCTGAGCAAGGCAGATGTGGTCCTTGCCCACGAAGCCAACCTTTTGAGAAAGAAAAAGCAATGACAACTAAATGTGAAATTAGTTATTTAAGGTCTATGCCGATAAGCGCTATAAGGGAAGTAGATGGTACTGAGAACATGTTGCAGAGACTCTGAACTGATCTGGGACCTGTTGAGGCTTCCTTGAGGACATCAACATGAGCTAAGCCTAAAGCATGAGGAATATTAACCCATGTGGGCAAGAGGACCAAAAACCTTCTAGGAAGACAGGAACTCAAGTGCTACAGGCCCTTGACAGGAGTATCGCATTGCATTCCATAATAATAATAATTAATAATAACAACAACAACAACGGTCCATTTCCAATGGTGATTAGGAGCCAGGTTTCTTACTGTTGGAGTGAGAACTTACAGATAACCAAAGAGAAGGCTAGAACCTAAATCAAATAGTTATGAAACAGAGCTGGAGACAGCGGTCTGAACTTACGTTTAGCTTAATATAGCAATGCTTATGTATATTTATAGACGTGTATGTATACATGGGTTAGTACACACACATTTCCTTACTCCGTCAGTGAAGAAGCCCAGAAGCAATGACACTCCAGTAGCAATGAGCCCACCCAGCACCCAGATTTTGGTTTCTAATACTATGTACTAATAAAAGGACCAGAGATAATTGAAGTAGTGAATTCTAGGACTTGGGGAGAAAATACACATGATGATTCTGGGGTATCTGTAGAGCTAGACATTGGATGGATACACACACACACACACACACACACACACACACACACCCCTCCAAACCCCAAAACAAACTAAAACCTGCACATGAATGGTGGCATGTACAAGGCCCACAGGAATCCACTGAAAGAGCTCCAAATGGCCAATGCTGAAACAATCTGAACAACAAAATAAAGCAGTATTAGCTTACAACCTAAAGTATAAGTACTAAATACTAATACAACCTAAAGTATTCTATTAATTGAGTAAAGTATGAGGGCTGTCCGGTAAGTAGCCACCCATGTAATATGAAAAAGAGAGGCATTTATGGCTGGATTTTCTTTCTGGACAGCCCTTGTATATAGTATTGAATAAATAAATGGGAAATACACACATTTCCCATGCAGAAGAATTCCAAATAATTTATAAAGCTAACCCTCGCCCCACCCAAGAACGTGGAGCATTAACTTCCCACTCCTTAAGCATACGCTGCTTACAGCAATTTCCTTCCAAAGAGAGCAGTATGGAAAGGGGGAGAGGGAGTAACGTTACAGCAAAGAAACCTGAGAAGCCCTACATCAGCCAGATGATTGAGGTTAAGATGATAAACCATGCTGACAGTATGTGTCCTTGATAGGATGTGCTAAGAATGGCACTTTACCTCTGTGGTCTTTTCAAATGGCATTTTCTAATAAAAGGAACCAGGGCCCCTTGGAGAAATGGCTGATGCTAAGACTGGGATGTGAAATATACAACGTGAGCCTAAAGCATCTCACAGTGCCAGAAAGGAAGGAAGTATTTTAAAATAACAAACAAAACCCCCACAAGCCCACACTGATGATAAGGATACGTCAAAAGAAAACAGCCACCAAAAGAGCCCCCGAGGCCATTCGGAACAATTTGAGCTATGAAATACTGTTGATATAATAGTATGTACCTTTGACATGGTGTTATAAAAATGGCACTTTACCCCTGTAATCTTCTTCACAAAAACCCATAATCACATTCTAATCATGAGAAAAATCTCAGAAAAGTTCCAGTAGAGAGACCTGCTGTAACATACCTGAGTACTCGAAACTGTTGAGGTTATCAAAAGCGGGAGGGAGAGCTGACCAGTGTGGTGAGCACACAAAGCAACACACGGACGGTGCACTGCAGGGCTGTGCACCAGGAAACTCTGTAATTTTTACGCACCAATGTCACCCCAATAAATTTAACAATAAAAAAAAAAACCAAGAAACACGAAACTGTCACAAACAGGAGGAACCTCTGGAGACGTGCCAATTAAATGTAACGTAGCGCCCAGAAGTAGACCCTAGAACAGGGAAAGAACACTATGAAAAACCTAAGGACACAAAGAACAGACCTAAGTTAATACTGACACACTGATGATAACATACACACCACACTAATGTAAAACGTTCATACTAGGGGAAAATGGTTACGGGGTCTATGGGAACTTTCTAGTATCGTCTCAGTTATTCTGCAAATATAAAACTGTTCTAAAAATAAAATCTATTCTTTTAAAAAAGAAATACATTTTGAAAGTCCCTACTGCACTCATTCCTTCTCTATCCACCTCTGTCAAGTACGAAGCAGACTTACTCTCTAGTCTGGGGTCAATTTTTCACTCACTTTCTATCCTCTTATTTATTGTGCAGACCAGAGGTGCAAGCTGGAGCATTTGGCCATCTGTGGCCCTACAGGAAAGTTTGGTTTGGCCTGCACAGAGTTTTTGTGTTTTAAATTGAGACTTGTTAAAATGCAAATATCTCTGATCTCTCTGAAAATCTGGCTAACTAGCATAACATTATGACAACAGTGGCGCTGAGAGTCGATGTCCCTTTCAGCAGCACCAGCCACAGTTCCCCCAGCATTCCTTATCACAGCCCCAAAGCTGAGTCTACATGTCAATCATTGTTCCTTACTAGTTTGTGCGGTTACAGAAAATAGCCAACTCTCCAAAGTGGGAAGGTGAAAAACAGGCCAAATGGGCCATGCATTTTAAGAAAATAGGGAGGCAACACTGTTGTATGTACCGGAAAAAAAAAAAAAAAAAAAAAAAAAGGAAAAGGAAAAAAAATCTATGCCATAATGACATTTATATAATTTAAATACCACACAAAACACTAAACATTTCGTAAGGGCACATATCAATGAAATAATCTACAACATGCATATTAGAATAGGTGCTTCTAATTAGAAGAGACAGAGATAAAAGGAAAAAAACAAGAATGGAGGAAACTTGCATAGGATACTGTCAATAACAGCTTAGAACAGGGAAATATAATTAACTTCATCTCTATACCTAAAAGCTAACCGAAATAAAAATATTTTTCAGGTTCTCCTGGTGGAAAATATACTCAGAATACAAGACAAATGAATAAAAGAGAAACAGGGAGGGAAACCTCTAAGATTATGGAAGTCATTAAACTCTCCCAGAAAATATTTAAGAATTTGACAGAACTTTTTCTAGAGTAGCAAGCAGATTGTTTAGCTTCAGTAAAAGGTTGTTTTACAAAATTATCATGACCAACTTTATTTTGGTCGAAAGTAGAGATATAGGTGGATCTTGAAAGAAAACCTAACTCAGAAGTCCAATTCATGACAAAACGCAACAGCCGTGTACTCCATACAGTATTCATAGCAGGGTTTACTTTTAATAAGCCTTTTTTTAACCGATTATTAAGTCCTTACCTTGGGAGGAGAGTATCAGAAAACCAAAATGGATAAAGTAACAAAAACCAACTATACAACAGACAAACAAACTTTAAATATAAGAACAGAGATAGGATAAAAGTAAAAGGATGGAAAAAGATATATTATGTAAACAGTAAACATATGAAAGCTATTATGGCCATATTAATATAAAAGTATCTTTCAAAACAAAGAGATTACCAGAGATAATGAGGGACATTTCACAATGATAAAAGGATCCATTTATTTTTTTTAAAAATCTAAATGTTTATTCACCACATAGCATAACTTCAAAATATTTGTGGATAAAATCCAAAAGGAGAAAGAAGAATTCAGTTATAGTAAAAAAATTCAACACAATTTTCTTTGTATACAGCACACATACTAAATATCAGTAAGGATATAGAGAATTTAAGCAGCACTCAACTAATTGAAGTCTATGCCCAACTACTTCAGAATAAACATTCTTTTTAGGTGCACCTAGAACACGCACCAAAACCAATCATATGCTAGAGAATATAAAGTAAATCTTAATAAATTTCAATTGAGTGAAAGTAGATTATATTTTCAGGCCACAGAGAATTAAACTAGAAATCAGAACCAAAGATAATTTAAAAATCCCTAAGTATTCAGAAATTAAGCAACATACTTTAAATTATTTAGTAAAATTAAAGAAAAGCAAAAATTACATCAATAATTAGGAAATAATTTGAATGAATAATATGAAAATATAGTATCAAAATTAGTGGGATGCAGCTAAAATAGAGTGAAATACGTAGCTTTAAGCACATATTAGGAAAGAAGAAAAAAATTAAAGATCTATATTTTCATTTCAATAAAGAAAAGAAAACATTAAAAATAAAGAAGGAAGTAATAAAATAGCAAAACAAAAATTAAATGAATTAGAGACAGGCAGTAGAGAAAAAGCAACATGAAAAGGTGGATCTGCAAACCTGACTCCAGCATACAAATCTCAGTTCCACCACTGATGAGCTGTGTGGTCTCAGGCCAGGTTAGTAAGGCATTCAATGCCTGTTTCCACACATGTAGATAGGTATAAAAATATTAAAGTACCACCTCACAGGGTGGTTGTGAAGATTAATGAGTTAAAACACGCAAAGCACATATGATACTGGTGCATAAACAAGTGCTGTGTCAGTATTTGCTGTCACTGTCACATCATCACCAGGTGCTCAGGGGCAGAGATTCTCTGGGACCTGTCACAAAGGAAACCCTTTTGTAGATACTTAAGAAACAAAAAAACACTTATTTTTCTAGGAAATCTGTACCAAGTAAATTCTATAAACGCAAGCTTGGAATAAGGGGTGCCCTTCCTTCTGTGTTTCAAGATTTAGAAGTTTAATCTCAGATGCATATTTGAGGTCTGCCCCAGATATGAACATGGACAAGAATCAGGTCATTAAAGTTGGGCTGAGAAATGTCTCACTAGATACCATTGTTTTATGGAACATAACTCAGAAATCCCTGCATTATTTTTGTGTACCCTTGTAAAATGCATAATATTTTGTGTGAAGTATTTTAAATGAACTTAAATGGCATTGTGGAATAGATTCCCTCCCCCCATTTTTCTATGCAATACCACATTTTTAAGATCTATTTATGTTTCTCTGTGTATCCAAACTTTCCCTCACTCCTGGTTTTTTAGTTCTGTTAGTAGCATATGATGATGATATTTTTCAAACATGGGTCAGAGACCAAAACTAGTTTGTTAAAGTCTAATAGGCAGCATTAGAAAGAACAAGACAATTAAAATAAACTTAGAAGAAAACAAAATATTTGCACACTGAGAACTATAAAACATTGCTGTGGGAGTTCCCTGATGGTGTAGCGGCTTAAGGCTTCAGCGCTGGCGCTGTCAGTGCTGTGGCCTGGGTTCAAGTCCCAGCCAGGGAGCTACCCACATACCAAAAAGCAAAAACAACAAAACAAAACAAAACAGAACAAAAAAACATTGCTGAAATAAATTAAGACAAATAAATGGAATGACATCCATAATCAGTATTGTCAAGATGCCAGTACTCTCCATAGCAATCTGTAAATTTAATGCAATCCCTATCAAAATCCCAATGGTATTTTTTTTGCAGAAACAGAAAAATCCATCCTAAAATTCAAATGAAATCTCAAGGAACTCCAAATAGCTCAAACAATCTTTAAAAAGAACAGAAGTAAAGGACCCACACTTCCTGATTTTAAAACTTATTACAAAGCAACAATAATCAAAACAGTGTGGTACTGGCATAAACACAGACATACAGATCAGTGAAACAGAATAGGAAGCCCAGAAATAAACCCTCACATACGATCAAACGATTTCTGACAAGGGTGGCAAGACCATTCAATGGGGAAAGGGAAGTCTTTTTTAACAAGTGGTGCTGACAAAAACTAGATATCCACATGCAAAAGATAACATGAAATACTATGTACAAAAATTAACTCAAAAGATTATAGGTGACTAGGGACTGGAGAGCAAAACAGTTAAGTAACTGGGTATAGAATTTCAGTTTGGGAAGATGAAAAAGTTCTGGAGAAGGATAGAGGCAATGGATGCACAACAAAAGAACGTACTTACTGCCACTGACCTGCACCCTTAAAAATGGTTAACACAGGAAATAAAAAAATAACAGGAATACTCAATTACTTTTTTCTCCCTCAGTGCTTTTCACATGTAGGGAAAAGAGACATAACAAGAAACAGGGAGCAGGCATTTACAACGAACTGGTTTTCAGAGGAAACCCTGGGTTGCTGTAAAAACCCAAATCAGTGACCACGGAAACCACAGGCATTGTCAACCTGACTTCTTAATGTTTTTGTTTTCTTAATCCTTAAACGAAGGGAAAAAGCAAGACTAGGACAGGTGAAAGTTACAAAACCTGTCCTTTCGGTATGCACAGCAGGAATTGAAGATAACAGGCAAAGAGTTAAATATAATCATGACAGAAAAATGAAGTAATGGTTAGGGCAAGAACCCCAAGCACCAGCTCCGTGACTGTGTAAAGTGTGTTTCTGCAAAGCAAGGCTGCAGCTCCCCTGACAGAACAGACTTCCCAAGGATGTCTCTGGCACTTTTGCCAGTGAGAAAAGATAAAGCTAAGGAACTTTTCAAAGTTACAAAAATATCCCTAAATTGTCATTTGACATTTAAAAATAACACTGGCATTTTAATCTTGCAATCCTGAGTTTATTCAGATTATAAACAACACATCTACACATGGACTGTAATGAAATTCTCATTCCCATGGCTGACAGAGCAGCATGTCAGGGCCACCAAGACAATTAGGCCCGGTGCAGCCATGGTAGCTAGGTGCTTTTGTGACATCTTGCCTTCTGGAGCCTCTCCACAGCTCCTGTGGCCACAGATTTCAGAGAGAAGCAGATGTCCAAACAGGGAAGTTGTTTCATTTACCCACTTTACATGTGCATCACCTCATTTCTCACAACTTTTGCACCAGGCCCCGTGAGGAAACTCAGTATCAGGGCTTTTCCTTATTTACAAAATAGACTTCGTCGTTTCTACCTCAGAGACAGCATGAAAACTAAACAGCACTATGCACCTCTAAATGCCTAGGGTGGGGCCTAGCACACAGTAAAAAAAATTAAAAACGTTAGTCTGTTCCCCTGAGGTCACGAGGGGTGAGGGCTTGGGCTCAAACAGGCCTGGAGCCCACATTCTCCAGTTCCTCACTTAGTGCTCCTTCAACCAGGCTCAGAGCTCACTGAATGCATACAAAGCCTCTCCCGGGAATGTATAAGCACATTAAAGGCACTCACCAAGCTTGTCCAACCTGTAGCCGCAGGCCACGTGCAACCCAGGGCGGCCTTGAATGTGGCCCAATACAAATTTGTAAACTTTCTTAAAACATCATGAAAATTATGCATAGACATTTTTTTTTTTTTTTTTTTTTTTTTAGCTTATCAGCTATTGTTAGTGTTAGTGTACTTTATGTATGGCCCAATACAATTCTTCTTCCAGTGTGGCCCAGAGAAGCAACAAGGTGGGACACCCCTGGCATACACTGTCAGACCCTCAGCGATCCTACACATGCTTTCTCTGAACTGACCTCTTGGAAACGAGGGCCCAGCTCTGCCTTCTCTCCTCCCCCTCCCATCATAGAAGGGCAAAGTCTCATCCATCCTGAATCATATTTGGTGCTCAAACCCCTAAGCACCAAACAAAGGTAATTAGAAATAGTATTGTCTTGATTAAGAAAGTTAATGTCTCTAATGAACGGTTAATAAGTCCTTTTGGAAGACAGGTTTCTAATCATTGGCTTTCAACAAGATTGAAGGAGAAGGAATGTCATCAATGGCTCATCAAAATATTTTTTACTGAGAGATTAACATAGGATTTTTGGCTTACAGTTTAAAGTTCAAAAAATTGAAGAACACAGCTATAAGAAAATGTTTTCCATTGTATTTACTTCATGTAGAAAAGGCTGACCTAATGGGAATGTAACTTATGCTAAAACCCATCTCTTTCTAGCAATAAGTAACCTTTATCCATGAATACCAAGTATATATCAACAACACAATGCTCCATCCATATCATTAAGAAATCATTTTCCAACATATGTAGCTGTTATGCTAACAGTTAATTATCCAACTTTGTAACATTTATGTTGTTTCGATTACTAGTTAACTAACTGTAATGTTAACTCAATTTTAAAGAGTTAAGATAGAAGGTTATAGCCACAGAAATTTTTGAAAAATTTAAATTCTGTATTTTTATTTATTTTTGTTGTTGCTATTTAAGATACACGTGATAGTAAATTACCTCAAATCTTAAAATATTATCCTAGAACAAAATTCTGAGAGAAAATAGATTAAAAAAGAGCAATATAAAATTTCCTGAAAAGTGTATGTATTGAATGAATGATGGTGGATATGAAACTATTTATAATATCCACTGGATATATTTAAGTTTCATTTACAAATGTCAATAGTACTTAGAGTATATACCAGCAATGACATGCTTTGCAACCATTTTAAATCGTTTCTTAAATTTATACATCAATTTGGAAATACCCTACAGGGTACGTAATTTTGCTAAACTCTTTCAGGAGTTACGCGAACAATGTTGAATGCCACTGCACCAGGCCACCATTCTGCCAGAGTCTGACCTGCGGTCTCCGAAGACACTTCACAGGGTCTGTGAAGAACGAACAGAGCAAGTGCCCACTGCATTCACGGACAGGAGGCAACCAGGGGACCCTGTGGGCACGCACGCACACACACCTACAGCCCAGTCCAACTGCTACATCTTCCCCATTCTGGCAGGAAATAAGCTTTAAAATGTTTTTGGTTATGAAAATTAAGGTAATTAATTTCATTATTGAAAAATGATGAAAGGGTGAGAGTAGACGTCCCACTAAGTACCCGTCGGCTCAGTGTTTCAGTAAAGGATGAACAGGGCTGGGCACAAGGTAAGGCTGTCAAATTGGATCTTCTCGGCCTCCTCCAATAGGTTCTGGATAGAGAAATGCTCCTAACCTTCTCAACCCTAGCAAATGACCTTACGTATGAAGCCATTGCTTCTTATTATGTGCTTTAAAAACCAATTCATTTCATTCCTATTAAGTTGCCTTGCTCTTTGTAGGATACTATCTCTTTGATTCATTCATTCATGACAGAAACAATCTATTGTGCCATATGTCCCAGGTCTGTGGGAGGTGCTGGGACCACAATAGTAACTAAAAATCACACCGAGGACCTGCAGAAGTTTAGTATCCTGCTACATGCAAGCCAAGTTGCTAGGTTTCACACACTCAAACAGCCTCAGACCTCTCACCCTACAGGAGGACACCTTTCCATACCTCCTCTCCATTCCAAATGTCTCCTAGATGCTTTTTACTCCCTCAATCCCACTTTCTTCCAGGACTCTTTAACTGTTGTTCTTCTGATCGCTCCAGTAATCCAATGGTGTAATTAAGATACTCAATTTATGCAGTTCTACTTGGGTACAGACTAATTTAGGAAAGTCAAGAATCTACCTCCCGCGCCCCCACCCAGACCTCCAGAAACACAGTCCAGATCTCAGGAGCAGAGGACTCACAGGCACCCGACCAACAGACACAGTGGAGCTATCTGGTATACTCCCAACTGGGGCAGTCACCCACAGAGAAGCAAGGGGAAAAGATAGCTCAGTACTTACAGCAATCACACCGGGCAGGCAACCTCTGCCAGTGTTGGGCAACCACTAAGAGCAGCTGGACTTGAATATGGGACTATTCAACCCTCAAGCTTCCTAGTCTTCCACATGCGCAGAGCTCTAATACTCAACTGGCTCACAGCTACCTTGACACACGTTAATGGGCACTGACTGAGGATGCCCATAAATATTTTCTCTGTCTCCTCTCTCTCTCTGCCACATTTATCTTAAAGTTACTATTTAAAGCGCTCAATATAATCCTAGACATACAATAGAGGCTTCAAAACTGTAATGTGACTGACAATCTGTGTGGGGCTCTTTTCTAGAAACAGCTTCCTTCTGCAACAGAGTGCTTCAGCTTCTAAGCTTCCCATAATTCACTCCTTTGCTCAACAAATATTTAATTAATAAGCATTTACTACGTGCTAGGCACTGCTCTGGACACTAGAGACATAGCAATAAAAAGAAAATTCCTACTCTTATGGAGTTTATATTCTAATGGGAGAAACAGTGAACTGAAATACAGGTACTACCTTACACAACGTGATATTAGATGCTACAGCGAATCCACAACAGTCTGTGTTACCACTTCCTTGGTAAAATACACATTTCTAGTTTTTTCTATTAATTCACTACCCATCTTAACCAAGTTCTATTCTAAAAAGTCAAAGGTCAAAGATTTGCCTAATGGGTGATCTGAAGTCCAGGTGGGAAAAACCAAAAGGATGCTCCTATGTACACACTTCTCAAATTCACGGACACGGCAGCATCCAGGAAGAGCAATCTAACGGGCATGATTTGGAGACCACTTTCAAATACAAAGAAACCGAAGACTTCTTTCCTTTACAGGACAGGTCTGGGGAGAGAGGCCAACTCCTCTCCCAAGGGTAAGTATCCCACTTTGACATGCAGGAGATGAAGTGGCCGCCTACTTCTCCATGTCATCCTCTGGTCATCAAGGCCCCCTGCAATCAAGGGCGTCTTTTCTCAGGGTCATAAATATGGCTGTCCCCACGTGGATCATGCCTAGACCCAGATGCTCAGGAGCAAGTGCCCTGTCTGACCTACATTGACACAAAGCAGCCATGGGGTTGGGGGCCCAGAGCTTGTAGCTTTCACAGGGAAGGAGAACCAGGTGGTCAGGGTGCTGCGTGATGCCCAGCAGCAGTGCCAAGATGGCCCAGCCACAGTCACATCTTCACCGGGAAGACAGACTAACGTGACGGCTCCATTGGTATGCAGGCCCTTGTGGGTCTCTTCCCACCCCTGGACTATGCCTGGACGGTCTGGAGTCTCATCCTTGCCTGCCCTGGGGCAGTCCCATGAGGCACAGTGACTCTACATCCCTCCCTGAGGGCAGGGAGGGGCTGTAGGAGTCAGAGTTCAGAGAGGCGCCCTGGAGAGCTCTTGGCCCTTTTCCTCTGTGGGCCCGCCTGTGCCCTTTCTCCCTTCCTCTCTCACACACTGAATAAACTATCTCTGCTCCACATGGGCCCAAACCCTCATCCCTCACCCCCACCCCCACAAGAAAACATACAACTCACTCTGCTTTACACTCGCAGACACCTGCACTCCTCTCCACAGGCACTGTGATCTGGAGCGTGTACATTTAGTCCTGATGCTCAGTCTGTGAGAGCTGGGATGCCCTGTGTTCACAGCTGTTATCATCCTCTGCTGTATGAAGCACAGTGCCTGGCACACAGTAAGTGCTCAATTAACACTCGTTAAGTGGAGGAGAAGGCATGCTGATTAACTGTATTCAAATACCTTCTGAATGTGGTAATGTTTGAGCTCAGATAGGTGGGAGGAAACTTGCAGAATGATACACGATTACTGCTAAGATGTAATTATCTTAGATAACTGAAATCCCAATTAATGAAGAATGGTCAACATTTAGCACACTCAGCTTTCATTGGAGATGCAATTTATCTAATTTATGATATAATTTACAAGTACCTGATGTTCGGGTTGAAGGGACAGACTTATATTCTGCATGTAACACACATCCTGTTTAAAGTTCTTTTTCTACTGATAGAGATTGATGAGGGGGAAAAGAAACTACTGAGTTTTTAGTTATTTTGGGAAGAAGACAAAATCCTCTGCCTTGTGGTAGAGAACATGATCTCCCCCCTCAGCACAGCCACCTCCAAGCTTTTCCCAGCATGCAAAAGGACTCAACCCATGATTTATTCGTTCTGTTTTTAATCCAGGGAAATTCTTAATCCCAGAAGAACTCAGACAAGAAAGTTAACAACCCTTCTACCAACAAGTGAGTAGTTCTGTGAACCTGGCAGTTGAGGCCTCAGTAGCCAGCATAATGACCACCACCGTGCAGGTGAGGCTCAGTGTTCCTGGGGTGCACCTTTGTGTTCAGGGAGGAGCTACCTCAGGCTCAGCGGGAGGGAGCAGCCAGCAGGTGTCTGTCTCCCAAATTAGCGTCTGCTCAGATTGGTCCCAGGGCCCAGCTCCCCTCCTCTGTCCCAGTGGTAACCCTGAAACAAGGGAGTGTTGTCCGCCATTTCCATTCTGCCCTGAAAATGGTGCTTCCATGGCATTCTGTCTGCCCTGACAAGACCCGTGCCCAGCAGGTACCAGTTACTGGTGCACACATATCAACTGAGGGGGGAAATGAATTTGAATGTTTTATCTTCTTGCAGAAATGATCAATTCTTACTTGTTCACAAGAATATATGATTTTAGAATATGTAAGACTACCGTTGTGTACTAACTTGGCAGTTTTCACCTGACTCGACCAAAAATACTGTGCGAATCAAATGGTCCATAATTGAGAAGGTGAGGGAGGAGAGAACATTTTCCTAAGAACAAATGGTATCAGGAAGAAAAGGCCATAAGGGAAAATCGGAAGGTAGCACAGTGGAGCACACAGACCCGAGTTCAAGTACGACAATGGTAGCCGTGGCCGAAGAGGCGTGGCGGACCCAGGGACACGCCAGACCCGGTGAGCTGCAGGCCCCGGGCGCGGGGTTCAAACCCCGCCCCAACAGCGGCCTGACCTGCCCCGGCTACTGCCCAGGACCTCTGCTCCAGCAGGAAACGCGACAACGCCGCTACATTCACTTCAGGCTGCACTTTGCAAAACCCCTGCAGTCACGGAAGCACTGATGGGGGGCGGGGGATGGGCTCAGTGCTAATGATCAGATCAGTTAGTACAGGTAAAACCCCTAAGGGCGGGTCCTGGCCCGCGGTAAATGCTCCATTGATGTCAACTGTACTTTGCTGGGACCCACGGTAAAGGGTGCATTTAACACTTACTGAAGGTTGTACACAAAAACTAGCAGGTGTGGAATAAATTGTACTAGTTAATTTATGTGAATTGTAAATCTATCCTAAACCTAGCACCTTCCTTATCTACCTACCTCACTATCTATGGACTGGTGTAACAATTTTATTTGTGTTTTGGGGAGGGATTTTGAAAACTGTGCAAAACTTAAATTTCATGCTTCAATAGCACCTCAAATCAAATATACAATTATGTGTTATCTTAACTTACACAGACTGAGCAAATATCCGTCAGAGTCCAAAAGGTCTGAATAGTCATAGCCGAACACTACTGAATTCTGTACGACAAAAGCACTACCTGAGTACCACCTGGAATTGTTAATAAATAAGGCTGTTCATTTCGGTTCTCCTATTTTGCTTCTGTGGCATGCCCCAAAAGCAATTACTATTTGCTTACTGTTCACGCAGGAGAAAAATTACCAGCTTGTAACTTAGAGGCAAGTGGACAGAAGAAAATGGAGTCACCCGCTATGGTTTCCAAGACTTTTCAAGAAGCAGACAACAGCCTACATGTTTAAAAGACACACATGTATGGCACCAAACAATAATCTGAACATAGCTTCACGTCTATTCAGGAAAATGAATAATCAGTGGAAAAAAGTAGGCTGAACAAGGAAAAATGACAGACAAAGACAATAGGATGAGGCAGAAGGGAGACAATCTTTTAAACCTGAATTTTTATTTCTGGTCCATTAAAATACCCAAATCTAAATGAAAACTGCTGGTCTCCAAACAGAACTCTCTCAAATACTAGCCATGACTCAAATAACCTATGGAGAGTAAAGAAAATCTATAGATTTAACACTAATAGTCTCAGAAAATTGGCTGCACTTTTATGAACATATTTTTACAGAATCCACATTTTATCAGACCTATGGCATGACTATTAATGTGCCTTCAGACAGGGAGAAATAAAACACAGGGGACTCATTTTAGGTAAAACCATCTTTTTATGCTGCACCTAAGACAATCTTCTGGGTTTCTTCATTCTAAAGAGATAATTACCCTACCCTAAGTAACTGTACCAAGGGTGATAGGAAAGGCAAAACTTCTGTCTCTCTTCAGGAAACACATACAGAATTTACTACTGGGGAGTGCTTAGCATTGTGAATTTGGGTATCCTGTGCATTATAGCTCCAATGAACTGGATGTAAAGGGGGAGCTTATACATGCTTCGGAAAAGGAGCAAGACAGAATTTACCCAGAACTCCTCCGCCTACCTAGCCTGCAAGCAGCTTAACAGCACCCAAGAAAAACAAAACAATCCAAACAAAGGGCCTCTTCAGTTCACTGCCTGTCACAAACATCTTTAAGACACAGTCTCATTAACAGTCCTTTCGTGAGCTCCGTAAATGTCTCAGAGTTGGCCTGTCTTCCAGTTGTACCTCATCACATTTAAAGTTAAAAATTTTAAAGTTTTTGTTCTTGCTTGGAACGTGCTATTTTTGAAGCTTTCAGTTTAATTGGTTTGCAGAGGTGAAAGCAACTTCACCTCAAAAGCATCAGCTTTAAATTCAGGAAAGCTGGGAAGATTTTTCCAGTAACGAACAGAGATGTGATCATCTGTATAAAGTCGCATTCATCTGTAGGTACTGCTTTTATTAAAGCTGTTCAAGTCCTTTGCAAATGAGCTGTTCCAGAGAGCGAGATCGATAGCATGCGCAGCAGGAGGGATCAGCTGTCACCCAGAGAGCAGAACCCCATCAATGCCACCAGAAGAGCAGTAGCTGATGACACACTGGCAACCTCAGACCCCGACCACCTCCTCCAAAGGCCAGTCCCAGTTTCCGCAGCTGCAGCTCGCACTGAGCTTCATTTTGCAAATATATTTGGCTGTTAGGTAGGATTGTTCAATTCAAATATTTCTTTCCAAGCTTGGGTGAAAGGGAAGGCTGAAAATTAGGTAGCTGTATGGGAGAAGCAAGCACTATGCCAGTTACCATGCAGGAGTAATTGAACATGGATTGCCTGTTGCGCCTTTAATTTAATTTGGAGACCTTTCATCTTTTACTTTCCCTCATCTGCAGCCAATTCTTAGTGAGCTAATTTGTACCTGGTTCATTTCTTCCTTTTATCTTATCTACGTTAACATCAACCATGGAAATTAGAAGCACTATGAATAAAAGATGAAGCCTGACTTGGGACATTCTTTCCTTAAGTACCGTGAATTACTTAAAAACCAATTTGTGTGTGAGCGCACACATATAAAAGGCTGAGATATATGCTTCTGCCCGACAGCACCCCTGATTACCATCTTCCCTTCCCCTAAGGAGCTTCTGTTTTTAGATGTTTTATCTGGTCCCACTTTTTCTCCAAGAGAGCAATGTCAAGGCTGTAAGCCACACGGAATCTGTAATCCTAGAACTGGTGTAGGGAGGGCCATCCCATTAATGCACAAAAGGAAGGATGCATAAATCCCACAAATCTGACATTTTAGAGTTCAATGCTGCTTGCCATGAGAAGCAAAGAATGTGCTGTGAAAAGGAACACTGAGTGTTATCAACACACACGCACGGTGAACAGATGCTTGCTCTGTCCAAAAGCACTGTGTGGGAGGGAGGGAGGAGGGATGGTGGTGGAGGAAAGGACTGTCATAAAATTACTGTCTAGGAGGAACCTCTAGGAGCCATAGAATTTAAATTCTCTCTCCTGCATACTGTCCTTAAAAAAAATTCTTCTGTAGAGTTGGCACCTGCCCATTAAAGAGTTGCACATGGTCTTAATTTAAGTTTATTCTGATAATTTCATGACTTCCAACTGTTTACAATTTTAGTGTCTTGAAAGTTTTGCAGGTGTTTTTCTTTATAGTTTCCTCTGGCCAAAGCTATTTTTTCTCCTCATCTTCTCCTTTCTAAAAGAATTGCACATGGTCTTAATTTGTTTATTCTGATTATTTCATGACTTCCAACTGTTTACAATTTTAGTGTCTTGAAAGTTTTGCAGGTGTTTTCCTTCATAGTTTCCTCTGGCCAAAGCTATTTTTTCTCCTCATCTTTTCTTTTACTCTGCCCCACCTCCTCCAACTCCAACTCCAACCCCCGCCCCCACCCCACCCCACCCCACCCCTGCCCTGTGGAACAGTGAAAACACCTACTGGATTCTTCTGTGGCTGCTTAATGTCCACCACCAACAAGCCTTCCTTTCAGTATGGGAAGCATTAAAGAAAGACTTCTGAATCATTTCACTGCCTGTAGTGCCAACTCTTCCACTCATCTAACACCTCACGCTAAAGGGCTAGAAGCGGGGAATAAACTGAAAATCACTCCCCCCTTGCAGCTCACCCACCTATAAGGTTAATTAATAATGATGTGCATTAGTTTACATACACAAGACCACACATTTTCATAGGTAAGGCAACTTCCCAGTTGTAGGGGGAAAAAACACTTTGGGTGAACTGAAATATAAAGGTCTTTGCTTCAGAATACAACATTTGTCTTTTAGAGGAAAGAGTAGGCAAGCACAATCAAAATAATCAAACGATAACGCTAATCTTGGTTATAATAAAGATTATACCGTATGATGTAAAATTTACTTGGAAACCCGGTAGAAAGCCATAACATAGGGAAAGGATGGAGAACAGATGGAGAGCAATTACTGGTCCTCTCATTCATGAAGGAGAGGATGAATAAAAATAAAGGTGGCAATTGCCCTTAAGAAATGAATTTTTAAAAGCCATGGGCAGAAAAGTTAAACTGGAGGGTACAGAGTAGCTTCGTCCTGAAGTTAAGAAAGCCAAACAGATATCAGGATGACAGTGTGAGGCATACGTGACTCCTAGACACACAGATTGTCCAATTTATTTGTGGGGTAGGAGGGTACTTTTGCGTTTCAGAGGTAGGGTGTCAAGAAATATGGGCTAGAGGAAGGCAACAGTCCTACCACATGTCAAAGAATCGAGATTTTTTTCCCAGCTATATTTACGTATAAGGAAGGGAAGTGGCAAAACCATGTGACTCAGTGTCATTTGCAGAACACACACACACACACACACACACACACTGCAAAACACCAGCCTCAAGAACCAGCACCTGCTGTAAACGCGCGCCGGCTGCTTCTGTCCACGCGTGGCCTTCCGAGGGACAAAGAGGACCGTCTCAGCAACGGGGGCCCGGGCTGCACTCAGGAGCTCACAGCGAGCAACGGCACGCAATGAAGCCCTGCAAGAACGGCCTGGCTAACTCACCTCGGAGAGTCTTTAAAGAAAAGTCGAGAAAAGGAACGGGGGAGGGAAGCTGATACCTCGGGCTGCGAAAAGACGTAACCACAGGGCAGAAGGGTCTCAAGTCACTTGTCAGAGGGTTTCCCTGAAAAACCGGTAGTCTGCAGATTCGGAAAGGACCCTGTGTGGGGTGCGCAGAGTCAGAGAGGGCCCCCTAGAAGGCACTATTTTCACTAACAATCATTTCCGTGCCAGCGGACCGCGCCAGACTAATTTGTCTCTAGGCTGACTTTCAATCACTATCTCCACCTTCCTCCCCATTTGGTTCTAGACTCCAGATCACACCTGTGTGCGCCGAAAGGCCTGGAGAGTACGCCAAGCCACCCCCAGCGGAGCAGGGTCTCTCCCTGATCCCCTCCTCTGGAAACCCGCCGACCCGACCGCCCTCCACATCTGGGCTCCAACCGCAGGCCAGCCAGAGCCTGTTCCTGGAAACCACTGCCGGGACCCACACGTGTGCTCCGCCCGAGCTCGGGGCCAGGCTCCCTGCATTGAGACACGGTGGTCCTCACCCGCTCTCTACCCCCGCAGGCCGCGAAACACGCCAGGGCCAGCTGAAGCTGCCGACGGGGTGCGCCCCACCCGCGGTCCCGAAAGAGCGCACAGAAAAGTTGAGAACTCCAAAGCGTAGCCGCAGCCCTGCCCGCCCCGAGGGCCCCTCCCAACCTGGCCCCCCAGCTGGGGCGGGCCGCCTGCTACCTCCTGGAAGAGCTCCAGACTGTAGGTGTTGTCGTCGTCGGCGAAGAAGAGCACCCCAGACTGCCCGCGCTGGTGCTGGTGCCTCTGGCGCAGCCAGGCGAGGCCGGCGTTGCGCTGCTCGGTGGCGCGCGGCAGCCCGGGCCGCTTGTAGCGCCGCGGCGTGGGCACGTGCAGGTGCGTGCTGGGCAGGCCGGCCCGCGCCAGGAAGCGGCTCACCAGCTCGCTGCGCGCCGCCGCGTCCTCCACCAGGATCCAGTGCAGCTGCGCCACCTGGCGGAAGGTGTTGGCCAGGCGGGTCAGCTCGGCTTTCTGCACCGGGCGGCTGTAGGTGGGCGTGATGGCATAGATGGTGGGCAGCGGCGGCTCCGGCTGCGGCTGCGGTTGCGGCCGCGACTCATTGCGCTTCTTTAATCCGCGCCCCGGGCCGCTGTCTAGGCCAGCCCTGCGGAGCGGGTGTCGGACGCTCCCGCGGCCCACCGCATAGGGAGAGAAGTAGGGGCGCGGGGTGAGAGGGGGCGCCGGCCTGCGCGTGTCCACGTCGAGCATGATGATGACTATTAGGATCCAGGGCAGGAGGATGAAGAAGCGGCTGAACAGCACGGACTTCATGGTGCGCTCTTCGCCGGCTTCTCGGATGCCCCTAAGAGGGGCCAGCCGGGGGACCCCCAGGGCGCAGTCTGGATGGCGGCAGCTCCCGCACTCAGGAAGCCGCTGCCAGCATGCCCTCCAAGGGTCTGGGGCGCTGCAGGGGCTGGGAGTCACGGGGCTCCGCGCTGGGCGTGGGGGATCCGTACAGGTGCCGAGGAGCTAAGGCTACAGCGAGTGCAGGCGGGCGGGAAGGCGCTGTCCCCAACTCCGGGTGAATCGGCGGGAAGCGGGACTCAGTCCAGCTGCACGCTGCTGGCCTCGGAGTTGCGCCGAGCGCCGGGAAGGCGGTGATCCCCACTGCTCTCTTTCTTAAGAGTGGGTGTTGGGAGCCGGCCCCCGGGGCGCCCTGCCGCTCTTGTCCCGCGGCGCTGCGGGCAAAGAGACTCCGACCGAGGTCTCCCGCGCCCCTCCTCCCCACTGTGCGCTCCCTGGGGGCTTCTTCGAGGGCTGGAGGCAGGCGCTGAGGACTTCCCTTCGTCACATCCCAGCCGGGGCGGCGAGGACCGGTGGGAACGCCGGGGGTGCAGTATCCCAGCTCCGTTGGCAGGCTGCAGCGGAAGCCTGCACTCCGGTACCTCGCTCTTCTCTTCTCAGAACCTTTCCAGGCTCTGGCAGCAAGATCCCGAAGCTGGGAAAGAAAGAAAAGGCGAGGGGGCGGGGGCGCTGCGGGCTCCGGCGTCCTCCCAGTCCTCCTGGGAGGGAAGCGGCGCTGCTGCTGGCGGGCAGGGGCTGCGAGAGGCAGGTGGGCCGGGGCCGGCTTCCCGCCGGCTCTGGCGCTGACGGCCCCGCGAGCTAGCTCCAGAGGCGGCGGCTGCGGTACCACGGGAGGAGGAGCGGGAGGAGGGCCGCCGAGGGGCGCACGAGCTCCGGGAGGGGGTGGAAGCGCGTTCGCTAATCTCCGCGCGCTCCGAGCTCTCTGAAATACTGCAAGGCCTTTGGAGACGAGCCAGGAAGACCCACTGACGTGCGGAAAACTCGGGAGACCCAGGTTGGGGGGTGAGAGGAGAGGCAGGAGTAGGCAAAGGGTCACCACTCGGGCTCCCGGCCGCGGGGTGGGTGTGCTGGGGGTGTGCCCAACAGCCGCAAGGAGAAGCGCCTTCACGGGAAGGCAGAAATCAATGGAGCCCTGGGAGACCGAGGGGCGCACCGAGGTGCCAGGCACGTGAGAGAGCCCGTGGAAAGAATCAATCTGAACCGCGGCCGCCTGACTGCGGTTAGGTCCCCGGGGGCAATTCCTGAAACTCCACTTGCATGTGTTTAACTTCTCTTCCGAAATCCGGAGTCACAGGTCCTCGCAGCCCGTTGCCATCGGAATTATTCTGTTGGACCCTCCCAACGAGCCTTTCAGGGAGGCCTGGGAAGTAGTCACCTTCATTTTCTGGATGGGGAAACTGAGACTCCGAGTTCCAAGTGCTTTCTCCGGGGTCAGCGGCAAGTAGGCACGTGGAAACGGAACGGGGTCCTCCGAGTCTAGCTCGTGACTTCCCGGTGCGCCGCCTGCGGCAGTGACTGCCGACGGGGCCGGCAGGGCGAGGCTGGCCCTCCTGGGTGTAAACACGGTGCCGCTGAAATCTAACAGAGCGTCCGGGACGTGTCTGGGAGACAACGAATGAGTAAGCACTGGGTGCTCAGCTCGGACTGCCTCTGTCTGGCGGACCTCCTGAGCGCCTGGCTGTAACGTACGGGGGAGAGCGAAGAGGGGCCCCGCTCCGTAGTGGCGTTCCCGTGGGGGGCGGGGGGCGAGCCTGGCCCCCCGCGGTCGCCTGTCCTTCCGATTGCGCGTCCGAGGACGACGGCCAGAGCCCCGGGGCGATGGCCTTCCAGTCTCTCAGCTCCCCGTTTTCTCAGCCCCGCCCTTGCTGCGCCCACCCATCACCAGGCTGGTGCGTCTGTGAGTTTCCCTAACTCCCCCCTCGGCGTCTAACCCGAAATGGGCAGATGCAACACGCTCCCGGCAAGGACAAGCCTGTCCTGACATCCCTACGTCACCCACAGTTCTTACTTTAAACTCGGCGGATTAGTGCACCCGAATGAATCCTTTGGACCTGCCGGTGTCCTGGGCTCGTGTAATCGGCCTCTGAATACAACACAGCTCGGGGGAAATGAATCCTGGTCAGGCCTGGGGGTGTGCCCCCACACATCAATGTCAGCATTCATGGGGAAGGAGGGAGGGAAGAGAATCCAGTAAAGGGTTTTACTAGAAAACACACACACACCAGGCACTCACAAAGATTACCGAAGTCTTATTCATCCTGTTGGGATTTAAAAATACAATTGAAGAGAAACGCCTCCTGTGCTAGCTGGAGAAAAGCCCAAGTGGTTACTGGATTATATTAAAAAGCCTCACTAACCGTGGTTAGGAGGGAACTCTCGGCTATTCCCACTATCCCATGAAACCTATTTCCTAACACTGCTTCTTCAGCAATCAGGGCCATTCAGAGATGACACTCCAAAGTCAATCAAGATTTGGAATTTGATATTTTAACTGGTGTCTAGAATTCACAGGTGTCATACAACACAACACTTAACTAGCACATCCACATTAGGGAGGTCACGTCATCTTTTTCTATTATCCTTTGTTGCATTTTTATTCACGTTTTACCTCATCCCATCATCCCCTGGGGACATCTTGATGCTAGGAATTAGGCGTACCTGCGTTTGATTCCCCGCTGGGCTACTTGGGCGACTTGAGAAAGACAGTAAGCCTCTCATAGCATCTCAGTTTCTCATCTGGAATATGGAGTTAGCAATACATACTTCATGGGCATTCATCACCTAAGGACTAAATCGGGTAAGTTAGGTAAAGCATTTTGCAGAGGAGCGGGCATTATGTAGGCAGTCATTACATGGTTTTTAAATATAGGTAACGCATCCTCAAAAGATCTTAGCCCAGGAGATCTTGCAGGATCATCATCACACAGGAATATAAAATGAAATCCATTCTAAACAGGACTGACAATGCCTCCAAAAAGACCCCCACCAGTCAGGAAGACAATAGTGTGGGTGGCAGTGTTTCCAAGTTGGGGTAGGGAGGATAAGAAAGAGGAAATCACTTTACCCCAAGTATAAGGTACAGCTTGTCTCATAAGGAGGACATGATTCCAGGTGGCATTTATTTCAAAGTACTGAACATGGAGTAATGTTTTATATTCCATGTCTCAAAAATGTAGACCCACATCTTTTATGATCAAATCTCAGTAAAGATATACAAAAATGAATAAGAATGTCTATTTGAAGCATTAAACCAGGGTAAAACACTTTCAAGTGCAAAATTGTATCACTCTTAAAATATTTAGAGAGTTTATCAGACACTATAATGGAAACAACTCCTTTAAAATGGAAGCTTGAAGAAATGTCATTTTAATGAAGCATACCACTGGGTAACTCTAGTGCTTTTCCATGTAGTTTATGATATTCTTACATAAAACAATTAAAACCTGATCTGTGGCTGATAATGAAGGTTCGTGGAAGTCACTAGAGTAATTAAAATGATTACCTAACTTTAGAGCTTCTGTACATCCTCTGTGTTTATTTTCATTTAATCTCTAATTATTTGTGTAACAAATGAGCATTGCTTCATATGTACTAATGAAGCCCTAGACTGCTGGCATTAGCCACTGCATTTTAGCATGCAGTTGTTGTTCTCAAATAAACAAACAAACGTATTTTAAAAATTCCCATCTGGGGAGTTAACAAAAACATACTGTGTAATCACTAAACATTTACATTCTGCCTTCATGAGCAACATGCAACTGTAACTTCTGCAGCAGAAAGATTGCAGCACGCTTAGTGTACTGTATAGAACTTACCCTACTTGACCTTTGAGCCTGGAGTTCTGCTAGTGTAATTAATCAACCTTCAAATCAGCATTTGGGGACATCCTTGATCTTCTTAGCCAAGTAAGAAAGAGAGCAGAAAAAAAATTCTATGTACAATTAAGTATTTGTAAATATCTACATGATGATATTACAGGTATGCAAATCAGGTTGTCAAAAGAATCAGAACTCATGTGCAAGTATAATGCAATATGAAAGTATTGATAATCAATCCGCTTGTGCATGTAAACATACTTTCTTTTAAAATATCAGACAGAATTAAGTGAAAGGGTGATATCAAAATAAATAATTCTAATAGCCCCAAATTCCAGGGATACATGACAGTTTCATAGATAACTGTCAGAAAAATGACACTCAAAGTGTGAATTAAATGGCTCATTTGGTTTATTTTATTTTCATGTATCTGGAACCTCTACAAATGTCACTTTGGCCTACAATTATTCTAAATTATAGTGCTTTCTTAAAATTTTAGACATTTGCGGCAATTATGTACAAATGTGACATTAAAAGTAGTTTGTTCAGTAAAACCCCATTTTTATAGGATGAGTTGGGATCAAGGTTATGCAGTAAAAGTGATTTTCTCAAAAAGTAGAAATTGGCAATTTAACCTAACAATTTTATTAAAAAATAATTCCATTCAGTTTGAATAATAGCTGAAGATAAAATATGCCAGTGTTTCTCCTTTTCCCTTTATTACTGAATTAGAATACACAAAAACTCAATAAAACATGCATAAAGATATGAGCAAACTATCTTTTTTCTTCACCATCTTAAAAATTGGCATTTGCATTAAAACGCTAATTTGTTAGAAATAGGATTTTACTGTAAAACTACACAACCTACCTTTTACAGTTGTGAGGATAATCAAAGGAGAGATAATTGCAGATGAAAGTATTTCAGATACTGTAAATTAGTTTATATATGTAAAACAGAGGAAACTGGTCACGAGTTGATAATTGTGGAAGCTGGGAGATTACACACGGGGGTCCTTATAGTATAGGGCCTATTTTTACATACTTTAAATTTTCCATTGAAAAGTTAAAATGCATAAAACAATATGTACTACAATTTGTTTACCAAGGTAATATTAGCGTCAGAATCCAGAAGCTGAGTTGGTAGATTGTTCCCTCTCTCGTTGATCAGTGTCTTAGTCCTGAAAGTAGATTTAATTCAGTTAAACTGTTATGTCCTATTTTAGGAGGCTATGGTGTAGGTGGAAGTGAGGGTGAGGCATCTAAATTAGGCCTTTATATAGTATGAGTAAGAGGCATTTTGGGGGGTATTTCTATGGAAACAAAAGAAAAGCAAAGGTTATTGATTAGAACAACTACAAACTCCCTTTTAGAGTCCCGAGGTCAGTCAGTCAAGACGATTTTTAAATGATGGGCTCAAAGCGTCTTTATATGGTGGAGGGGGGGACAGGCAGCAGCAATCTGATAATTTTTTTTTTTTTTTTTTTGTAGTTTTAGTGTCTCTGGTGATGGCATCAGGAGTTACAGTGAACTTTCTGAGCGGCCTACGGAGCAGCAGGCGTAGGTAGCGGCTGTCCGCACATGATTTGTTGGCGTAATTGCTTAGACATTTATATCAAGTCATCTAGCTTCAGCTCGCAGGGCTTCAGAAGAAGGGCAGTTTTAGTTATTAGTGATGTCAAGTCAGGAGGATGGGGGAAAACATAGAAATGTTAATTATTGACAAAATGCAAAGAATGGTAGGAGCCAGTTTATTAAGAGGAAGAAAGCTCGAAGTGAGTGACCGTGGCACTTCGTGACATCCACGAGGGTGTATTACGAGTATAGCTTTTATCGCAACATAGCGTTTCCTTCCTACCATCACTGCCATTTTTATCAAAGACAATTAAAGCAAGACTGATTAGTTCATAAAACCAGTCTACTCCCATCAAACTTGGCTTGATTCAGTTACTTAAGTGCACCAAGAATAGTGATTTATCACACAGGCTCTTTTTAATTCCACTTTGTTGGAATTGTTAACGAGAAATCCCAGATTGAAACTTTAAAGGCTTATAGAGGTTCATAACTGTCAGGATCTTGCCCCAAGACTTTGCCTGCAACACCTACAGATGTGGGCAAATTCCTCTCTTTTAGAGGTCCCCAATGTATCTCAGGTTTCCTAGGTCCACCAACCATGGACCTTCCTTATTCACCCTTGAGGCTGAGAATCCTGTAAGCAAGGTACCAGGCTGGTATTTCAAGGGACTTTATAAGCATTGGCTCCCTAATGTCAACCTTTGTTCCTAAATCTGTCTGGTCATATCTATGCCTAGTATTCTCAAATATGACATTCCAGTCAAAGCCTTGGTAATATAAGGAAAATTCCAATTATGCCTCATTACAAGGAAAACAGATTCTTATTGGATTTATGCAAACAAATATATTGTTACAAATGTAAGAGCATTCAATAAGAGTTTCTGAATTCTCAGCCCTTTGTGCATCCTAGCTTCATGCATGGGTTGGTGGCCAGAGCTATTTTGTGCCTGGCGCACACAGAATTGAAATAAAAAAAAAAAGAGTTTCTGAATTCTGAAGGGATCAGGTAGGGAAAAAAAGATAAATGCTTCAATTCTGTTTACAAAGATATAATTTACAAAATTGCTGTAAAGTATACCTACTGTAAGAGAAAAGAGAAAATAAATTTCTCAAATCTGAAAGATAAAATATAAAAGATCAGTAATGGTTTAACAAAAATTAATTTTTAAAAATCAATTTATTTAGTTCCGTGTAATGAATTCTTGCTTTGCCTGATCTAGGATTAGCAGTTTTATGAATCAATCAGTTTCTCCATTAACTTTCTAGAAATGTAGTTCAATGATATAATCTTAAACTTATCAGAAACCTAGATTCCAGGGGACTTGTCCAAGTCCTTCCCACGAATGTGTTTGAACATTAAACACTTTGTGTCTAGTTGATTTCAAAAACTTCAGGGAAAGCATCACAGTGAAAAATAAGTATCTGTGAATAACAAAGACTCAACAATAGCCAGGGTTAAAGATCTGGTGAGAGTTCATTATAACCCACTTGAATAGGAAATTTAGTTATTTCTGTGGCATTTAACATTTTAAATAATAATTGTAGTTAGGACTGATTATACAGGCAGTGGGAACACTGACACATTTTTAGGAATTTTATAAAATTTTTGAAATACTCAATAGCATATATTCATACAAATACAACCTAAAGGTTAAACATCACTTTTATTTGGCAATGTTTCCCACGTAATATAAAATAGCAAATAAGCTTACTTAGTTTAACATGTTTCTTTTTATAAGGAGAGAAAACAAATCCTTTGAGATTATCCAAGGACCCTCTAGGAAATCCTAAAGTTAGTCTGTGTTAAAAAAAAAAAAAAAAAAAAAAAACTTTATTCAGAATTTGATTTGGGAATACTTGTCAAGAAAATGTTAAAAGATTTGAACACTTTATTAGATAGATCACAGATCACTATGAAACAATATCTACTTATCTATCTAACCAAAGTGACAATAAAAGATTTTAAAAGCAAATACATGCAGTAACATACTTCAGGGGGAAAACTCTTAGTTGTTATAGAGAAGATTCAGTTTTTCTAAATAAACAAAGACCTGATAAAGCCAACAGGAAGCACAGAAAATTCTTTCAAAGACATGCAGAATCTTTGCTTCCTTTTATAAGGGACTAATCCCATTCTTGAGAGCTCCATACTCATGACCTAACTGCCTTCCCCAAACTCCACTTTGTAATACCATTACATTGGGAGGTTAGAATTTTAGCATATGAATTTTAGGGGGACACAAACATTAAGTCCAGTGCACAGGGTTAAAGAAGATTTACAGTATCTTCTTAAATAACAAAGTATCTCTGATCTATCCCAAAAGTAAATCTAGTCCCTGTAGGTACACATATTTTATATGAGCACCCTACTTCCAAAATACAAGAATGAAAATCGTAGAACACTCTCAATGTTTTAGGTGCAATTCCTTCTAAATCTGGCAGTCCATTGGCTTGAATTAGGTTTTATTTTTTATTTTCATAAATTAATTTATGAGCCTACAGTTGGACAACTGCAGGGCCTACATTTATTAGTTTCTGGGGTATTTTTGTTTTTTTGTTTTGTTTTTTGGGTAGTTCCCTGGCTGGGAATCGAACCCAGGCCGCAGTGCTGACAGCACCAGCGCCGAAGCCTTAAGCCACTACACCACCAGGGAACTCCCTATTAGTTTCTGGTTTGTGAGTGCCAAATTAAGTATGGCTTGGCTTGGGCACGTATTCGGTGGTCTAAGGGAAACATGAATCCCTCAGGCAAAGTGGGCATGGGGTTCCCTCATTCCTCTGCCCACCAGGAGTTTAGGGCTTCAGCCTATGAATTTACTCACACAGATTTAGTCGGGAAAAAAGCTCATTAAGAAGGCTTGGTTTGGAAGCAGAAATAGCATAAGGGCTGCAAAATTAAGTCCATTATATTTCAGGAAAACTGCTTGGATTTCTATTCAAATAAAATGTAATTAAGTCAGCAAAACCATCAACCCAAAACTAT
Organism: Lyroderma lyra; assembly: GCA_004026885.1. NCBI lineage: Eukaryota > Metazoa > Chordata > Mammalia > Chiroptera > Megadermatidae > Lyroderma > Lyroderma lyra. Next base: position 89,698 of record PVJL010003004.1, on the reverse strand, counting down.
CATATAATTGCTGAGAGTCACACTTCACCTAACCCCAAATAAAAGTCCTCCAATTTCAAACAAAGTCCATGTTCTAATATAAGCTCTAAGCAGCTAGGTGTCAAGGCTGTCGCTGTTGAGGTGCTGTCACTCTGTAGGGCCTGGAAACACTTGATTAGGTGGCCGTGATAGGTACACAAACCTAAGTGTGGCAACACTGTCTGCCAGGCATGGTTACTTAGAAGTTACTTGAGACCCAGGTCAACCTTGTCAAGAGAGTGACCCCATGGCAGCAGCGATGAAGAGCTGCCTCATGTCCTCGATACCCCCGTCACTCACTACCTACCTGAATTCTTGCCTCACTTGTCACATGAATAACATAGCTGGACTTGCCCCCTGTTGTCACTCCTAAAACTGAGAGATGCTGAGTAAGAACTATCACGGAGCAGGTTCTGTGCAAGGCACTAAATGTACTTCCACACAACCACCATGCAAGTAAGTACCAAGAGTGAGAACTCTTCTAATGTCATACAGCCAGTAAGTACAAGAGACTGAATTTGAAAGGAAAAAAGAGAGAGAAAAAGACTGAATTTGAATCCAATACTTCTTTTTACATTACGAGGCCAAATTCTTTCCACTCCAGCTGTTTTCCACACATGTAAAGGGGTTGAATAGCTGATAGGAGATCAGTAAATGTGAGTTATTTCACATTTAAAATCCTTGTGATGTGGGAGTTCCCTGGTGGTGTAGTGGCTTAAGGGTTTGGCGCTGTCAGCACTGTGGCCTGGGTTCGATTCCCAGCCAGGGAGCTACCCACATACCAAAAAAAAAAAAGTATAAAATCCTTGTGATGAAATGAGTTGACATACACACAACCCTTAGAACAACAACATAGTAAGTACTCAGTAAGTACTGGCTGCTGCTAGTGTGATGATGACATGATGATGTAGGGTACACTTTCAGCCTCTGAACACGCAGTGAATCATGACGACAGGACTCGGACTAATTGCACACATTTTTACAAATGAGTAACCGGTGGTCATGGTTGTATGAAAGCACAGATTGGTGCTAGAAAGAGGTGTGGGTTTGGGGTCAGAAGATCAGGATCGCAGTTTGGGCCCTTCCCACTTTGTGACTCAGGACGGTAAGAACTACACGGGGAGATCTCACACCCACTTGCACAGTGTATGTGAAATTCTGTGTGTAATGGACCCAGGATTGTAAAAATGCTACTCAGTATGTAGAGAATGGAATCTCTTTCAGGGCCTAAGGATTTGTTGATCCTCTGTGTTTCTTCGTTGCTGCTGCCAACATCAAATCTGCATTAAGTGGAAAGAAAAAGGAGCGTTTCTTGGACCGACTGTAACTGATGTCATACGGCATACAAACTGTAGGTTCAAAGGAATAAACTTCCCCTCTCCCTTTTTAACAAGGGCACTGGACTATCAGGAGAAAACAATGTCCAGTAATGTAAAATTTAAAAATTCATTTAGTGTACTGTTTGTTAATCTATGTGGAGTTCTTCAAACAGGCATGGCACTTGGTATGTGCTGTGTGTGTTAGCTAGTATGATTGCTATTTTTAGAGAAAATGACTGGGAGAGTGGCTATGAGCTGAATGTTTGTGTTCATCTCCAAATTCATCTACTGACACTTGATGAACGCCCATTGTGGTGATATGTGGAGGTGGGGCCTTTGGAGGAAGTTAGATTTGGATGAGGTGATGGGGTAGAGCCTCTATGATAGGATTAGTAACTTTACAAAGGTAGGAAGAGCTAAGAGCTCCCTTCAATATGTGAGGATACAAGGACAAGTCAGCTTTTTATAAACCCAAAGAGTGTTCTCACCCGAACCTGGTGATGCTGGCACCCTGATCTCGGATTTCCAGCCTCCAGAACTGTGAGAAATAAATTTCTGTTGTTAAGCCACCTAGTTTATAGTATCTTTGTTAAAGCAACCCAAACGGACTAACACAAGGGGCAAATAATATGACACCAGTTAGATCTGCCTACTTCAGGGGTGGCTTCGAAGGTCGTGATTGTTAATGTATACAAACGCACTTTATACATGATAATGGGGTAATAAAACATCTTACATTCCTGACACTAGTAATAAAAACTATATCTTCCATAAAGTTCTAAAAAGTAATGGGCAGAGTTTGTACACACACACGCACATGCACGCACGCACACACACATACACATGCACGCACACACGCACGCACACGCACGTACACACACACACATACACACACACGCACGCACGCACACGCACACGCACGTACACATGCACACACACACACGCACATGCACACACACGTACACACACGTACACACACACACACTCACATTAAAATTAGAGAAGAAGCTCATAGGGCACAGCTTCCAGGTGTCCTCTTTTCATGGGGTCAAGGACAGCGTTACATTCCTGGCATTGATGTGTGACAATACAAACAGAGTGTTGCCAACCAGGGACTCTCACCCAAGCCTTTGTTTTCAGAATCTGTATAGAGGCTTGGTCATGTAAACCTGGTTGGTCACCCATAAGGTTGACTTCAGTCTTCAGCCCCTTGACAGGATGAGCTGACACCACCTGACTAAAAGCCATCACCCTGCATCACGTTGTTGGTGTGGCTCAGGCCCCCAGGTAAATAAAGATACTTTCATCTGGCAGCACATTCCAAAGAGTTTAGAGATAAACTTCCAAGGTCCAAAGGCAAAGGCCAGACATCTCCTTGGACAAGGTTAAATCCTTTAATACACAGTTACCAAGACCAAATCTGAGTTATGATATTGCCACCAGGAGCAGCAGTGTTTGGGGTGGCAAGTCACATAGTTAGCATCCCATCCCATTCCAGTTGCCCTAAAAAGATGTCAAACTTACCCCAATTTAGGCCCTGAACTTAACTGGCGACATAGAGGAACCGCACTTTAGGTAACTTCTCAAGAGACTTAACTTCAAACTTTCTGTGAATCAAAAGTTGTCTTGAGAGAAAATCTATTTATAAAGGATAGCCAGATGGCTAGCCCGTTCACACACAGCACAAAGCAAGCCAGGCTGCCTCTGGAGGCACTGCGTGGGCCCTAGTCTCATAGAGGCACGCTTCTATCTCAGCCACATGAGTGCGTACATTATAGACTATATGCAAGGGCACAGTCTCTGCTATTTTGCAGGGAAACACTGTTACTAATGTTTAGGATCTGTGCAACTCCATACTGCCATCTACTTAGGACAAATGGGCACTCTAGTATGTGCTGTATCAAATAGAAAAATAAACTCAGTATCCTGTCATTGCAAGTCCTGTCCCCACAACCTACTCATTTGGGAAGATGCCTCATAGACTGAGTCTGATTAGAACACCAGGGAATTCAACCAATCAGAACTCCACAATGCCCTTACGGATCCTTGGTCATCACGCATATGTCAGTCAGCTCTTGGTTCAGGAGCTAAAGGACAGTGATAATTAATTTAGCTCTCCATAAGGGATATGGATCAACTGAAAAGGTGAATAGCCTATGGTTATGACAAGTAAGAAAAGAAATTAAGATTACATACACCTAAAGCATTTGAGAGAGAACATGACAAAGGCAAAATAAGGTTTTGTAAGGTTTACAAAAAGGAAAAAAAAAAAAAAGAGAGAGAGAGAGACACAAATTTGGAAAACTATAAATTTCTCATATAAGACTCAAAGCCACTTAACTCAAAAAATTTTAAGATGAGGACATAATTAGAGTAAAATTTTCAAGTAGCAATAAAGAGTATGGAGTAAAGTCTCCTTCACCCCACTTTTATCCCACCTCCCCTAACCTCCAGCCCTGCCGCCCCTCTGTACCAGTGCCTTTGAGTCACATCTGAGAGTGTGTCTTCTACCTGCCGCTCCCTAGGTTTGTATCAGGCTGGGTCGTCAGAGACTATAAATGTGAACTGCACTGACGCTCCCTTCCTGTATTTGCTTTTGCACACACTGCCCTTTGCTCTGATGCAATCAGCCTACCCAGAGAGTTTTATGAGGTGAGACCCGGGAGACCATGACCATGTTTGCTGTACCAATATTGTTGAGACCCTTGTTCATTACTTCACAGTGTTCTCTCAGAGAAGACCTACAAGATAAATCTGTCTGCAATCTCTCAGAACTGGGAAAGGTCGGGCTCCTCCAGGTCTGTTTTCATCTAAAGGACTGTTTGCAGTTGCTGTGGCCATGTAATAACTTGCCCTAAACTTATGTAAAATGATAATTTATTTTGCTCAGGAATTCTGTGGGTAAAATTTTAGGTATTCTAACAGGGCACAGTGGGGTGTCTTGTCTGCCTGGGGTCTCACCTGGAGGACTCAGGCTGGGGGTGAGGATCTTCTGGAGGCTCATTCCCTCATATATCTGATGCTGGCTTTGTCTGAAACGTTAGCTGGTGTTGCTGGCTGAAGCCCTTACCTACGGCTTCTCTATGGCACCTGGGATTCTTCACACCTGGTGGCTGGGCTCCAAGTGGGAGCACCCTACAGAGAGGGAGAGCTAGGCAGAATCTGTATCACCATAAGTTTATGGCTTAGCCAGGGACACGACAGAGCATCGCTTCTATTGCTTTCTACTTGTTGAGGAAGTCACAAAGTCAGTCCCCAGACTGAAGGGACAGGAAACAGAGTCCAAGTGTATACAGCAAGGTTTCAGAGAAACAGGAGGAGTTGAAATTATTGCTATGTCCACTTTAGGAAAATATGTTCGGCTTCAGGACCCTCTGACACATGGTCTACTCCTCATGCTAACGACTTGGAAATCCTAGAGGCAAATTGGCGGCCACCTCAAGTGAGGGCCCAAGTCTTGGCACCAGGCGTTGTGTGCACTCACCTCGCCCTGGCTTCGTATTGCTTTTCTCTCCTCATTTTCTCTCCACTTCATTCTCATCAACTTTTATCTTGTAGTATTTTATGTATCTTTCTAAATCACTGCAAATACTTTTTCGTGGGGAGGAGATGAAAATATAAATTAACTAAAATGGAATCTCCAGGAAAAAAATCATTTCTAAGTACCAAATTAATTTCAACAGGAAGAACAAGAACACGACATTCCAGAATCAAATCCAGACAATTACTGTCTATTATCCGAATTTTAACCTTAACATACATTGACTCAGGATGGAAACCCAGAGGAGTAATCCATCTTTTCAAGACAGTTTTTTGATACCTACACTGGAATAGTTTTGATTCATCACTGGTAAAGTATATTAAAAAGCAAATTCATTTCATAATAATTCTACAATTTGGAAATATAAATCTCAAATAGTTCTATACTTATTTCATCTACTTAGAGTATTTTGTATTGTACCACTTAAAAATAATATACTGTATCTGAAAAGATAGGCTAAGAATTCATTAAGATTCTTGGCATAGTTTTTACAAAGAAGATAATTCTATTTAATTTTTCAATGAAGCATTTTGAGATATTATATCATTCTCCCATGGGATAATTAACATTTTATTTGACACATCTATATTAGGAATTCCTTCTCTATGAAGAGTAATGAGTTTTATTAAATATGTCATCTTCTATATCAGATTTGTTATAATCAAGTTTCATTTCCCTGCATTTTCTTACTGCACTACTTCTGGGCTGCAAAACCAATTTACTCCCCTGTATATAAATTGACTATTTCATGAAAAGGTAGTCACTGTAACTATTAAATGCAAAATTTACCATAACATAGACGGCAACTGCCAATTTAGGCACACCTAAATTAGGAAGCTAAGATGTAAAAGGGATTCATTTAACAGCTTTTGATTGTTTTTCATGGATATTCTTCAGTGTAACTAGAAATTCACAGCAACAGAATGCTGCAAAATAGAAAAGTTAATGCTCTTAAAAATCATGAAAATTTATAGGTGAAACACTGAGTTTTTTGAGACCTTTATCATAGGAATCAGAATTCCTTCCTTAAGGTTTTACTGATTTTCTAGGGTAAATTTTAAGACAATTGAGTAAGTATTTTACAAACGAAATTAGAACAGCAATCCCATGGCTATCTAATAACCACAATACATGCCAAATCGGTGTTCTCTTCACACACCTTTCTGTTTCCTGCCTTGGTAACTTCGATTCTCCTGCTTTGAAATGCCCTCCTCCATCTCCCCCTCATCCCTACCTGTCCAAGTCCTACCTAAAGCTCACTGCTCAGATCTCGTATCAATGGTGACAGGTTTTTTTTCTATTTTCTGCAAGGCAGATTCTCTACTTCACTCCTGAAATTTGGTGACAGTGCTCATTAGCATATCTTTGCCTTGGCTTTTTATATGTATTTGTAATTTTCTCACAGCCTCCTCCCAGCTTCCTCCATTCCAGTGAGTTCCTGGTGGGAAGTGCCATGACTTGTGCATTTCCGAGTCCCTCACAGCACCTAAGCAGGGTTGTGCACGTAGAAGGTGGTCAAAAGTGTTGACTGAATTATGAACTGAGGTTTTTATGAAGTTCATGTAAAAGTATGTAAGCCTAAACCATGATTAGATTATAGCTATTATACTGGGAGTCCACTGTGGCTTGCTGGACGTGTGCTGGATGTGTGCTGGACGTGTGTGTGTGTGTGTGTGTGTGTGTGTGAGCATTTAGACTGCATTTTGAGCCCTTAACACTTATATTTATTTGCTCCCTTTGAATACTCTCACTGGCCAACAGCAGTGACCTCAAAGAATGGATGGAGACCACTATCTACACAGTGTACTTCTGTCTTTACTAACTTCCTGACTCTCCTCCCTTCCTCTCTGGCTTGACTACATGTTACTTTCTTAGGCAGCCCCTTCTGGTCACCACATTGGGGCTCTGTCCTGGCCTCCAGAGCCCCTTAGCCTTCTTATCAAGGGAAATCTCAATAATTATGATACTTTAAGTCATATTTATGAAATTGGTTAATTTTGGAATTAAAATATTAATAGCTCAATATTTACAATAGTAAAAATTAATGAAGCTGATTTCCATACATGGACCTTATTGTTATTTTTGTTTACTTTGCACAAGTTAAGTTTCTGCTGGTTAGGTTTTTACTCTTGAGGCTCCTTTTAGACTGTATGAAAAACAGACAAAATATAGTCTTCTACAATGAGAGTGTCCTACAGTGACAGTAAGGGGAAATGGTGCCCAGTGGGTACTTGTTTATAACTCTTCCCTTTGCACTCTGGTTTGCTGAGATGAGTGTCTGTGAATTGGAACAGACTGCCATATGGAGACTCAGATCCCCTTCTGCACGCGCTCTGTCCCTGGCCGCCCCCCCATATGCTTCTGGCATTTTATGATCTATAAAGATTGTTGGAAAGTTGTTGGCCTATTTAATTTCCCTGTTGCAATCTCAGAGGCTGGTTTTTAGCTAATGTGAATAGGTGTTTGCTACCTTGAGCATAATCTATTTGGTTTTCTGTGAAATGAAGAATAATAGATCAAATGAATGGCTGCTAAAGGCTTAAAGACACAGTTTACACTAGTAAATGTGAAGGGTTTTATAGCCTACATTTTTGTGCTTACCCACTCCTGGTTCCCGCTTAATTTTCCTACTTGTATTTATGTCTCGGTTTTTAAAACCTATTTTGAATTATTTTATTTGGTTTTATTACTTGAATTTTATAAGCAATCAAATCTTTTCTGGTCCGAGGTAGGTTATACATAAACTTTAGAAAGCAAAAATATATAGATTTTGACATTTAAGACCCCTATCAAAATATTTTCAAGCTATGTTATGATAAGACATATATTTTTATGTAAACATATGAAAAAAATCTATTAATCCTACTGTGAGGAAAGACAATTCTGGTTCAGTGAGTCTCATGGTTAAGTTAGAGCTAATCAGAAGATGGTTGTGAATCAACAATTATTAAGAATCTTCCTGTGCATTGTTAACTTGTTGTATAGTAAGTTCACCCCAATAAGTCTAACAATAAAAATGAATTAAAAAAAAAAAAAAAAGAATCTTCCTGAAGTTATCTTGCTGCTGTTTTACTCTAGGGAGTGAAATGTACTGAACCTAACTGATCTTTTTTCTTAGGTGACTAAAGCTTTCACAATGGCCCAGGGATATCACTGTGAATATCAATTTGGATTGGACCATAATTGGAGACATTTAAGGTTTAAGAGATGAAGCGGAATTTGTGCTGACCCCAGGACAGGTTGTAAATTGATTTAAAAAAAAACAAAACAATTAAATCTCCTCTCTCAGTTTGGTTCTCATCCATTCATTCTTTTTTTCCTAATACTGACTGATACCAAACAAAATCCCCCTAATCACTTCCTCACCGAGAAACAAAAACATTGAAGGAAAGACTTCCTGTTGAGGTCACTTTGACTGATTAATGTAATCAATTATTTTGATTGAGACCTTATTATTTACAGCTTTGGGGCTGTGGCCCTACCATTAAAGATGAGATCACTACTTTCTAAAGTGGCATGAAAAACTTGGGACAAATGTGTCATACTCAATCCGTCCTTGAAAATTCAGTAAAATACTGCTTGGGAATTTTTAAATTAAGCAAATCATGTATTTTTAGTAGAAACAATACATTAATATTGTGCAAAAGGGGATTAAAAAAGGAATTGCAGTTGCCATTTTACAGGATAATTAGAGTCTAGTGAGAATATTTAGTCTCTGATAAAGAAGGACATTTCAACAGCATTACTGGATGGAGGTAGACAAGTCATGCTCCACCTATCTGGTGGTTGGGCATCTGGTGGTCTCAATGATTCCCCACACAGCTACGCATGCAAAATAAAATAGGAAAGGTCTCTTTAAATAGCGCGGAAATTCTGTAGGACTGGATTGGAACTTGCCTCAGGGTATACTCTGCATTATGTAAAACGTGACTTAATTAACTTGATTGGTTTCTCTGGTGATCTTTATACTCCCCAAGTCTCAGAATGCAGGGAATGGAATGTACTGAGGGAGAGAGAGAGAGAAAGGGAGAGATGAGATGAGATGAATGCGCCTGTTGAGTGTGAGATCTCATGAGTGTGGGCATATATGTGTGGGAGGGTGTGGTGTTGGGAGTTTGGACTGGGCAGTCAGCACTGTGCAAATGGCAACTCTTGTAGCAGAGAAAAGAGCAGAATCTTCAATTATATAAATATAGTCACCTAAAGAAATTTATTTACATACTTTATCAGCACTTGTTTGGTGATTTTTTATCAGATGGTCAGTCAGGTGCAACCACAGGAGGAGGCAGAGGAGAGGGTCAGGAAAACAAAGTTTCTTATCAGTAAGGATTCTAGAAACAGGAGGCATGACACAGGCGGGGCTACACGGGAAAACACCAGGGTGGTCTGGAGGCAGAAGACAGGAGAGGGGAGCACTGATGCCATGGTCTTCACTGGAGTTTCCTTGGGAAAGGCAAGGCAGGGCAGGAATACAGTTTAGGAATAGTTAGTTTGAGTAATTTTAGGCTATAATGGTAGTCTCTAGTTGTCTGGTCCCTGGCCCAGGATGAATAAGGCAGAGGAATAGTGTCTCCTAGGGTGTATGGGCCCTATAAAGGAGGTGAGGGAGTTTGTATATCAAAGGCATGCTTCCAGCTGGGCCCTTTGCTGTCTCCAAGAATTGGCTAGCCTTGGGAGGGGCAGTCTCTCCCCAGTCGGAAAGTTTCTTTAAGATGTCAAAACATCCTAATATACAGAAAATTAAAAATATATACAATATAGCACTGAAGGTCATCACTGAGAATCAAAATGTAATACACCGAAATCAAAGTCTATAGTGATAACATGAAACATCAAACAAGGTTAACTAATCGCACTCTTTTTGATAAGTCAGAGAAATGCAAGGTTGGACAGATCTTCCTCTAAAGTGAATGTGATTGTGTGTGTGCTTTAAGTTGTAATCACCTTAGGTATAATCCTTGTTCTCATAAAAATTTATTTATCCAATATAACATTCCTAGTGATAAAAAATACACAGGATTTAAGTATTTTCCAAGATAAATGGTACATATGTTGCAGTTATTATTTTTTCCTGATTTTATGTAAAAGATAGGTAGAGTACACTTGAGTTAATATATCTGAAAAGAATGTTTACTATTATTTTAATGTTTAAGGAAGAAAATATATCTGAAAAACTATACCTTAACATTCTATAAATTCTATAGCTAACTACCTCTGGGTATGCCTGTGTTTGCCACAAATCCTATCCAACCATGCTCAAATTTTTTTTCACAGCTTCTCTTCTAAAGATGTTATGACCCATGGACACAATCAATAGTTTAATGTTTATTTGGGGACGAGTGGGTTAGGGAGGGGAGAAAGGGGAGGGGGTGGGAGAGGAGGGGGGGAAGCTAAATATAAGGTGATGGAAAGAGAAGTCACGTTAGGTGGTGAACTTATTATACAACAAGTTGACAATGCACTGTAGAATTGTATGCCTGAAACCTATGTAGTCCTTGCTAACAGATGTCACCTCAATAAGTCTAACAATAAAAATGAATTAAAAAAAGAAGATGTTATATCTATTGTGCATAAACAGTAAACCGAGTAAGTAAGTACTAAAAAAAGCACCGATTGGCACAATTCAATCTATTTTAAAATTTGTCTTGATTTTAAAAATTGATGTTATCCAGGTGTGTCAGCTGAAAGGCCTTCATGAGGGTTAATAACAGACTTGAGCTGAGCTGGTGAATAATGTGTATTTAGTCAGAATGCACTCTTTGTACCCCAAATCCTTCTGCCTTTGTTACAGTTCTCTGTTCTGCCTGATAGGCACTGTGTGCTCTACTTCTTTCTGTAAAAGCTACTACTCTACCAAACCTGTTTGATATTTCCCTTTTATGTAATAAAACATTATTAATGACAAAGGGAAAAATGGTTCTTACATCTTCTTCACCCACTGGGAAAACCTAATTGCATAAATGGATTGTGGAAGTCAGAAGGCAGAGAAGTAGCAAAGTTAGCAGTGTCTGCTTATATACAAGGTATGGTTTTTGGACATCATACTTTTTTTTTTTTTTAAGACAAACATGACTTAGATCACTAACACTTGCTTTAGGTTTTCCTGTTAGCTCATTCAGATGAAAACATATAAATAACACTGTATAAGCTACATAAGATAAATGGAAACCAAGAAAGTATTGCTATGAAAAGAAATGAAATTGAACTATATATCCACCGAAGTCCCCATAAGTATGACATCTCTGAAATATAAGGTGTGATTAGAAAGTAATTTAATTCGTTTCAAAAACATATAGTATCAGAACATACACCTCCAAAATAAACTTTATCACCTTTAGAATTGTGGCAGAATGGTCCAAAGAATACTAGCCTTTAAACCCAAATGAGGCCATTATTCTGGCTTCACCACTTAACCTCACAGCACTGTATCTACTTGGGCCTCCGTTTCCTCAATTATAAAATAGTGGTGATAATGTTTATTTTCAGGAGGATGGAAGGACTAAATGAAAATGCATTAACTGGCACTCTCTGATGAAACATTAGCACTCTATTTCTCTTCCATGTAAGTAAGACTGGAATGGCTCGAAACATGACAGTGAGAGAACAAAAACAAGGCACGAAGAGGGAGAGGATTTTGTAACTGTTTCCAGAGGCTCTGTCACATTTACTTCTATGAACCATATTTGAGCATGTTGCACCTACTGAGCACATTCCTTTTGAATATTTTACTTTTAAAGGTAGAATCTTAATTTTGGATACTTCCAAGAATTTCTAAAGACTATTCTTGTGAATATAGTGAATGATCAAGCTTGGGTAATGTTTTATGGTAATCTCTCTCTCTCTCTCCCCCCCCTCTCTCCCTCTCCCCCCCCCCCCCCCCTCTCTCTCACACACACACACACACACACAAGCACCCATGGGAGCACATACTCCTTTATGTGTATTGTCTGACAATAATTAGACAGATTTGTGTGCCATGCACTGGTCCTGTGGTCCAGTGTTTAGCAGTACAACTTAGGGCAACTGACGGGGCAGTGGCTTCTGGAGAAGCACTCCCTTTCGGGTTAAATGGTGATGACAATACCTTCCTGGTCCATCTCAGAAGTTTAAGAGGGGTCACGAGTGATAATAAATGAGTTATATATAAAGTGCTACAACGTTTCTAAGTGGCGAATTGAAAAGGACTTAATAAGTCTAAATCTCTTTTTAAATGAAGACAGCAAGACCCAGAAAAGCATCAAGAACGCTAGGGGCAAGTGGTAGGGATTTCCCGAACTTGCTAAATTGACGTCACACAACTTTCCCGTTCTCACTGTTCCAGCGGGAGCGGCTGCTGGCCATCCACAGGCCGTGAGGGTGTCTTTGTGAGTCTTTGGGTTCGTACACAGATGTTCTACAAAGTTGCTGTCATTAAATTCACTTGTAAAAAAATAGCATAGCCCTTCATTAAAAAAAATAAATAAGGCCATAATAATAGACTATTGCCATGATTTTCTTAACTTCAATGTCTCCACATGATACTTTTTTTGTAGTTCTCAATAAAAGACCTTTCCCCTCCAGCTTTGAGGTATAATTGGCAAACAAAAAACTGCACATAATTAATGTACAAAATTTGTTGTGGTTGGACATATGCATACTTCCATGTCGCCATCACCACAATCAAGGTAATAAACACATCTACCCGCCCCCCATGCTTTCTTATGTTTCCCCGTTTTTTGTGGTAAGAACGCTTAACAGGAGATCTACCTTTTTTAACACATTTTTAAGCACACAATATCTATCGTTCTCCATGGAATAGATATTTGTTCCATTTCTTCAGTCCATCCTTGAAATGTTTCCTTGTGTTTGCATTTTACTGCTTTGATCATGTCTCGTCTCTGGTACAATGTCCGCATTGTCATTACTGCCTCCCAACATACCACATGTTTTTACACAGACTTCATGGATTAGGACTGGTTGGGTTATCTGCTAAATTACATCTTTAAATGCACCCCTCTCCTTTGCTTTGGACCCCTCTCCATGGCCTTTTCCATGGGTGCTTCAGTTTATATCGAATTTCTTTTCTCTGACATGGAAATCAGCAAACACGTAAGCTATAGGCAAAGGTAAAGCATCACAATAATGGAGCTTACATAAAAGGCAAATGGATGAATGCAGCAGCATGTGTTTGTGACTAAATCACAGGCAGGCTCAAGGATGCCTAGCAATCCAACCTGATTAACTGTTTTCCAAATCCTGATACAGCACAAAGTAATTGATAATGACAGGGACAAGGGGCAAATCAGATGCAAGATTGGGTATATCACTGGCAAATGGTTAATAAAACAAATTGCCCAGTGTCTTTCGGAGTTTCCATATTTCAGAAATAATTGTTTCTATGACCAAACTTATTTTCATAGACAATAAAATAATTTTTAGTATCCAGAGGATGGAAAAACATTAAGTTATTAGTGAGAGCCAATCAGCCAATCTTTACCACCCACGAAGATGAACGGCCAGTTTTCTGGTATTCTGTACATAACGTCTTCTAAAGTCATCATTAGCCCAAGCTCACAGGTTATCCTGGAATTGTATTAAATCCCTATTTTTCTCAATGGTGATGTTGAAGTTAATAACAATAATCATTACAGCTGACAAAAGCTAGTATTTATTAGGTACTAATATATATAAGTTATTCTTTTATATTTGTTAAAATTTCTAATCCAAGTGTATTCAGTAGGAATTATCATCTCTATTTTACGCATGAAAAAACTGAGGCCTAGGGTTGTGAATACTTTGTACATTGGCAGTGAGGGTTGGAGCTCAGGCCAGTCACACCCTAAATTCACTTTGCTATGACCCCACTTTGTTCCTGTTGAACCTTCACAGATCTGCGAGGAGATAGTACAGTATACAACATTTTCTTGGACTTTATATCCAGTATTATTCCAATATAGTCAGGTAATTAACCTCATAATATAAAAGCAGTGAATTCTGTCTGCTGTTAAGTAAGACAGAGGCAGGAAGAAAGAACATTGGATATAGACTCAAATGATCTGGCCCTCATTTATCAGCCATGAAATTTTAGCCAAGTCCTCTAATTCTACTGCAACTTAGTTTTCATAATCTTTAAGATTAATGTGTTGTCAAAGGGTTTTGTGATGATTATTTGTGAAGTAATATTAACCAAAATTTTTGCAAATTTTAAAACTGTGTAAACATGGGTTGTTATTATCATCTGAAGACTATTTTATGAGTCTGTCTGTTAGAGGAAATCATGTCATTTGGGGGGCTAGGAGGTGTTTCTATCTGAGACTAAATGAAATGGCTAAACACTCATTGTATCTTCTGGTTCTCCCAAGTCATGGACGCACCTTTGTTCTTTTTAACATCAGTAGCAATTTCATCATTGTCACCTGCAAAGTCACCAGGGGAAAGGACATCAAACAATGAAGTGGGGCTTGTGGCTGTCCAAATCAACAGGAAGAGCCTGTGCATGCACTGTGACTTCATGCAAACAACTGCTATGAAGGGAGGAGGAGAAGGGCCCTGGAGAGACGTTCAGAAGTCAAGGCTTGACCAGCACCGCGGTGTTGTTCCCTGACAGAACGCCTGAGACAGCCCAGCAGTAGGAGAAACAAGGGAGGTGCTTCTGGTGTCCAGGTACCTGGAGGAACATGAATTCAGAGGGCACACTACCCAAGTGCCAAGAGCCAACCAAAGGTGAGGGTGTCCAGGTTCCCACGATGGACAACACCTTGGTCAAACAAGTCCCTCCCTCCCTCCCTCCCTCCCTCCCTCCCTCTCTTTCTCTTCCCCCCTCCTCTTTCCCCTTCCTTCCTTCCTTCCTTTCTTTCTGAAGAAATATATTCACATCCTCATCTGTGAGAATCACTTTGGAAGACACTATTTTGGGGGATGAAGAATAGAAGAATTAGGCAGCTAGGATCAAAGTCTTTATGAAGTTCTTACCCCTTCTGCTGCGACGGCCTTCGGAGATAGCTGGATGAATTTCCGCGTGCTGCCGGCGGCGTTCGAGTGTACCCCACAAGTCAAAACTGTCCTGTCAGTGTTCCAGACAGGAAGTTTAGGAAAGCAGGTGCACATTTTTCTGTATTTTTGTGTTTTTCAAGAATGAATAACAACAGGACATTTTATACTTTAATGTAATAATTTATTTTGAGAAAATGTACCACCTTAACTATAGTTATTTAAAAATATAAATACTGTGATTATTATAAAATTGTTATTCAGTGTGAAACTGTTTCAAGGACTTTTCTCCATTTACAAGATTTTAAAATATATTTTCCTGTGGCTTGCACTATCAACAAAATTTTTTGTATGCCATATTGTGTAACATTTTGTAACAAATTTTTATGTCATCAATGCCATTAGATTCTAATTTATTTATACTTATATCTAACTGTTGCCACTTAGTATGCTTTGACTATTTTTTGCTAAAATTCAATATAATGGTAAATTTATTACTATATACCAAAAATTTAAAATAAAAATAATGTCATTTATATACAAAGCAGCTCAAAATGTCATTACTAAATGCACAAAATAGTCAAAATATCAACTTTTTATTTTTTGTGGCTTTTTGATACATTTTGAAAAAATAAAAACCTTAAAGTCAATTAGCTCAGTGGAAGGGTTAAGTTGTATGTGTCCAAAGATAACTGAAACATAAAACAGGGTAGGTTAATTTCAACTGTAGACACTAACCAAACATTCATGTTGCCATCCCTTGACTAAGGCCTATAGCTATCAGCTAGATGTGCCAGTTGTATTCGATGTCTCACACACACAACACACACACACACACACACACACACACATACACACACACCCCTTCCCTCCTACTCATTGTGGGGGCTCCAGAGAGGAAGGCTGTATCAGAAACAGATGGTTGGTCGCTTGCTTAAAGCTTTTTCTGGGCCACCTCTTGCCTGTCCCCCAGGCGCTCAGTTCTCTCCTCAGGTGCATTGTTCATCTCCTTTAATTTTTGTTTCTTTATTCTTCTTTTTCTCTCTGAGGTGAAACCATCCCCCAGAATTTGCATATTTGGCTGTCATCTGGAGGTCTTGGCCAGGGTTTAGTGACTGTGTTGGAAGCATTCTCTTTTCTCCGGTTGATCCCATAGACAGGATATGGAGTGGGCAGGGCTTTTTACTACTGGCCCCCGAGAGAGATGAAATGAATCGATAGCCCTGTTGCTGTTCCCATCTGTCAGGGTGACATGCCAACTGACTGATGCTGAATTATTGATACTCCTTCCCAAAGTGAGTTAACCAAACAATTCCAAACCAGTGAAAAAGCGGTGGCCACTTGCAAATGAGGTTAACCTCATTTTGTCACGTGGATGGGAAGCTGATGGCTGCCCCCAAGCCAAGTCTGCTTGATTTATGTTATGCTGAGAGGTTCTCAGTGCAACAAAGGGAAAGAATACACCAGAACAACAAAATTAGCCTTTTTACAGAAGGATTCAGATCCCTCTCAAAATGAGCCATACATGCTAGCTAACCTTGTACCCCCTTGCAGCAAAATTTAAGTAACAATCAGAGGGGAAGTTTTCTCATAGTCAAAAGAAATGTCAAGTCCTCAAATAACAGATTCGTCCATTAATTTGACCTTCAATCCTAAGGAAGAGGCAATTACTAGAAGTACAGAGGCTCATCTCTGATTAAATTACAACAAATATTTTGCTAGGTGTTAGGATACTAGAGCAATTAATCAACCTGAGATATGACAACCAGCTGATTTTACTGAGCAGTGTCTTGAGAGATCACAGAACGTTCTCTTATGTATTCAGTGTCATAAATTATGTTCTTTAGGGAGCACATTAATTGTTATGCACTGAGTAAACAGCTGTTTTATACACAGAGGGTCCTTGTCCTGAAAATGTGTATGCCCAGGCTGCCAGGTATAATAAATAAACTGGCATGCTGTATAATTGTACTCATTTGGATGGACCTTTTATTCAAGTGCCTGCCAAGACACATGCACAGACCAGAATGTTTATAGGATTAACTTTCACAAATTTTAGGTATTCCACAGCATTTCACCTGTCTGTATTTTCCACTCCTTTCCCCAACCCCAGTAAACTGTTACAAACACGGCTCAGCAGTACCATCTAGTGGACAGGAAGCGGGGGCAGAGCACAGACAACTGGCTGTGAAATTTGAGAGCCAAATCTCTGGGATGGCCCAGCTCTCTTGTTCATTGAGTATCTCAGCCATATTCTGAGCAGAATGAAACATGAGTAGGATGGCAGGAACGGCTGCTGCAGTTTGTCTGCAGGGAAGAGTGGGGAGGCTGCCACCAGACGGAGCTGTGCATTGATCTGTGCATTTTCATCAGTGGAGAAATCAGTTATTAATCACCAAGGAACTATTGACTTCCCAGCACAGCCCCAGCCAGAAAGCAGTGTATCAGCTGTTACTATTAACAACCAGTGTGTTCAGGGAAGTTACCCACCAGCAACTACGTCTCTGGCTTCAGCAAGCAAATCATTAAAAGATGGGAGATCTTGAACTCTCCAGAGTGATGGCTGGAGGAGATTGAGGGATTTTAAACAAAACACGAAACTCATTTGCATTTTGTAGTTCAAAATGGAACTAGTCATTAATTCTCTTTACCAAAAAAGAATGTGCAAAGTGCATATTTATGGCATGTGGATTCTGCTTAACTAAAAACGGAATTATGAGGATCAAGGAAAAAATAAACAATCAACAAATATTTATCAAGTACGCATCTAGTACCAGGAATTCCTCCAGGGGGAATGGCCATTAAAATCCCTGCCCTTTACTTTAGTATTTAATACTCTGTGTCCGGTGACAGAGACATCATGGTGCTGCTACAATTGAAACCAACATTTCTGTCATTTTATGTGCATATACTTAAGAGTTACGTTAAAAATACCATTATGGTATGAGATATATTTCTCAAAAGAGAAACAGTAAGCAAACACATTCAGTTTACTTTTTTCTCTCCTATGTCTTTCTATGTCATTCTTTAATGAGCTTATCCTTACTGAGAACATTAAACGTTTGGGCCTTCAACAAGGTTTTCTTGTGGCAATTATCCTGTAAAAGCAGCCTGGAAGCAATTTCAGACGAATGACTACCAAGTCACCAGGCCCTCAGAGGAAGACCTGGTCCCTAAAAGCTTGTTCCTCAGGGTCCACTGTCAAAGAAAGGCTGCCTGGGTGGGTCGGTGGGACCCAGGTGGGTAGGCGGGACCTGGGTGGATAGGCGGGACCCGGGTGGGTCGGCGGGATTGCACACTCTGCTCTTGGGGACAGAGCAGGGTTGTCCAACCAACCAACCCTGCAGAGGGCTGACGTCTACGGAGAATCTGGCAATTTAGGGAAGGCTGAAAAGTGGCAGGAGCAAAACTAGTGGTCTTATTTTTGTTGTTATGGACGGAACTGTAAAAAAGCCAGGAATATGAGAACGTATTTCTTACTCGGTTTGCAGAAGCTATTGATAGACTTCATGTTTTAGAGGAAATGGGTGAGTCTGACAATCTCCCTGCACGTGAGGCACTCCTGGTCAAGCAGAGGGAAGAGAGAACCGCAGGTAATTACAGGGCAGTGTGGCCAGAGCACTGGTACCAACGGGCGCTTCAGAGCGGTAGTTGTCAAACTTGATTGACCAGGTTGCAGAATCACCTAGAGGGTTTGTTAAACCACAGAGTGTTGTGCCCCACGGCCAGAGGTTCTGGTTCAGTCGGTCTGCAGTGCTTCTGAGGGTTTGCCTGGCTAACAAGTTGCCAGGTGATGCTGAAGCTCTTGGTCCGGGACCACTATTTTAAAGGGGGAGAACCAGGAAAGGCTTCTCTGAGGAGGTGACCTCTCTGCCGGGATTTGTAACGAATGTTAGGAATTTGGCAGATGGAGAAGGGTATGAGCATTTCAGGCAGAGAATGGTGTAGGAAGGCACACGTGGGGAGCTGGGGAGCCCTTCAGAGTCACTAGAGCACTGGGGACATGGGGCTGGCAGGGAGAGGAGGGCTACCGTGCAGGGGAGCCATTCTGAATTTGCACATTTTTCTTTAAGCAATGTGAACATCAGAGATTTTTCAGGGATGTGTGTGTGTGATGTAATCAGCTTTTCCTTAAAGGGAAATCTGTCTGCCACTTGAGGAAAGGAGAACCAGAGGCAGGAAAAGCAATTAGGAAGCTGCTTCAATGGTTCAGGTGATAAACATTAAGGGTCTTCAATGAGGTCATGGAAGTAGGGACGAAAGGAAGGAGCAAAGGAGACAGAGATTTAGGAGACAGAGATTTAGGAGGCAGAGTCAACTGTAATTAGGGGCAACAGTGAATGAAAGGTAAAAGAGAAGGAGGAGTGGAGAATGGACTGGTACTGGAATGGCGGGGCCCCTGAGTGTAAAGTCTTGGTAGAAGTTGAAATGCTATAAAATAAAGAGCAATTTATGAAGGAAAATGGTTAATTTAATTTTGGAAAGATTAAATTTGAGTGTTGCAAAAAATAAAAAATAAATAAAAGGAGAAATGAATGAGAACAGGGAGGCAGTACCTGTGTTACACTGAGTGGGACTAGGGGATTGGTGATGAGACCGAAGTTTATATTTATCCTTAAATACTAAGCCATAAAAAGATGGACTCCCAATTTTCTTTCCTTTATTATTTCAACATATCCAACTGAGACCAGGAGTTCCTGTGATCAGGGCTACTTTAAAAATAATTATTCAGTCCACTGCTGACACACTACTTACACTTAAAATATAAATGCAGAGATAAAACAATGATACCTGAAATGATAACAAAATTAGGTTTTCACTACACATCAAATGAGTGATTTAGATAAAGGAGAGATTTCTAATTGAAATACACGGAGAAATCTTTAAAGTCCTTCTCCCCTTCTCCTTTCTTTTCTGACACTGACCAATCAGGTATCTTTGCCTCCTTGTTCATACCTTTTGGCTAGCAGAAGCCCTCAGTACAAAATATGGAAACATGACTTCCTGAACTCTGTCCTGGGTTTTTATGGAGGTTTCATTACATAAGCGTGGCTGATTAAATCATTGGCTGTTGGTGACTGAACTCAGTCTCAAGCCCTTTCCCCACTCCAGAGGTCAGGGGTGGGACTCAAAGTTCCAACCATCTAATAATGACACGGTTGACTCCTCTACTGATCAACCGTCCTCCTTATGTGCGTTAACATTACTAACACTTTTATGGCTCTCATCACTTAACAAATTCCAAGAGTTTTAGCTAGAAACTTAACAAAGACCAGATATATATTTCTTTTTTCCATTTTTTTTTTTGGGGGGGTAGTTCCCTGGCTGGGAATCGAACCCGGGTGTTGAGAGTTGAGAGTGCAGAAGCCTAGCCACTACACCACCAGGGAACCCCCTATATTTCTTATTATAAACCACAGTATCAAAACAACTTTATTTAATACAAATTAAATTACATTTATGAATCCAGTGTTCTTTATTTGCTTTAAGAAATTGATTTATCTATAAAACAGTTGTATCTCAGAGATATGGCAGGTTTGGCTCCAGACCACCACAATAAAGTGAGTGCTGCTGTAAGGAAGTGAGTTGTAATCTTTTTGCTGGTGAAGGGTCTTGCCTTCAATTTATAAAAAATGCAACATCTGCAAGGCACAATAAAGCAAGGTATGCCTGTACTTAAATAATTCTCATTAATCTAAAACTTCAAACTTACAAATGTGGGGAGTCTTAAGCAATAGCATAGCAATGGGAGCGATAAATATGGTCTACTTTGAGTATAGACACTAAAGAGGTGTGTTATCTTTGGATAATTTAAAAACAATAATAAAACCAATTAAATGTTTATTAGGCTGCTTTTTATTATCTATATGTACTGATATGCTACCAACAACTGTGATAAAATACTCCTCTGTGCTGGGAGGGACCGCTCCTATCTTCTGTACCTCTTGGTATTCCTACCCTCATCTTTAGTTCTCTTTAATGTTCCAAAACTACCTGAAATCAGCCAAATTATCCTTTACTTTTTAATTAAAATTAACCAATCTAAGTTGTCTCTAGGCTTACCTTTTAATTACTCTGATATGTCATTAGATATTATAAATAATTAAAATAGCAGCTATTTGCTATTTTTCCCCCTAAACATAGCTCAAAATTGTAATACTATAGGTTTGATTTATATCATCATTTATACATTTAATTATCACTTTTCTCAGGGTTTTATAATATTGCCTCAATAATGAAATACTTGTCATAGATACAGAACAGTGTACTGGGTTAAGTAAAAATTCTTACATCTTAATAACTATATATAGTGACTTTACTAAATAAAAAAAGAGTATAAATTCCTGGTGTACACTGTGTGGATTTCAAGCCTCGCCTATCCACCTGTGTGATCCTGGGGTGGGTATATAGCCTTTTGGTGTCAGTTTCTGCAGCTATCAAATGGCTACATCATAAAAGTGACTGAATAAATTACTATTTGCTTATATTTGAAACACGAAATGACTAGAAGTCAATGATTTAAGCTTCCACCTTAAAAACCTAGAAAAAGAAGACATATCAAACACAAAATAAATAGAAGGAGGGAAATAAGTTATACTAAACTGCTTAGTAGTATATGTTAAACAATGATTGGCCATATAAGCTTGTGTCTATTTCTGGATTCTCTATTTCATTTTATTGACCTCTTTTAGACTAGCATCACCTTATCTGGATTATTGCAGCTTTGAGTTAAGTCTTGGAATTAGGCAGCACAAGTTCTTCAATGTTCTTTTTCAAAGTTGTTTTGGCTATTTCTCACTAGTGAAGTATTAATATCTGGGCCTGACTTTTTTTATGGGAAGGTTTTTAATTTTAAATTTAATTTCTTCAACAGATATAGGGCTAGTTTTTATTTTTTTAATTTCCTATTTTGTCAATTTTGGTGATTTCAAGAAATTTTACCATTTAACGTAAGTTGACAATTTTTGACGTAAAATTGTTTATAATAGTTTCTTATCATCCTTTTAAAAAGTATGTAGTGTCTGTAGTTAGGCCCCCTCTTTCACGCTGGGTGCTGGTAATTTGTTTCCTTTTTTTCTCTTGATTGACATTGTCAAGGGTTTATAAATTTTGTTAGTCTTTTAAAAGAAACACATATTTGCTTTGTTGATTTTCTCTATTACTTATCTATTTCCTGTTTCACTGATGTATTGATGTCTGTTTTATCTTCATTATTTCCTTCCTTCTATTTATTAGTATTCTGGGTTTAGTATGTTTTCTTTTTTTAGGTTTTTAAGGTGAAAGCTTAGACCGTTGACTTTTAGGCATTTCATGTTTCAAATATGCACAAATTAACCTATAAATTTCCCTGTAAGCACTGTTTTAGTTACATCCCACACATTGTTATATGTTGTCTTTTAATTTTTATTCAGTTCCAAATATTTTCTAATGTATCTTGTTATTTCTTTGACTTATGGGTTGTTTAACAGTGTGTTAATTTCCAATTATTTTTCTTCCTGTGGGCTTTTAACTTGTCCCCTTTAGGCAACTTCATAGGCCCTTCTGCTTTTGCACTTGCAGTTTCTTTTGCATTTATTTAAGGAGAGGAGGATGAGGCAGATACTTTGAGCGTAATTACTAAGCTGATTGTTCAATTCAGATAAAGTATCATTGACTGAGAAGTAGCTATGTGCTCAACACTATGATCTTCCTTATCAAAAGCTTCTGGGACTAGCCTCAGAACTAGAGGTAGAAAAAATATTCCTGGTACCTTTATTGTAAATATTCCCAAATTTCTAGGACTGAAGTCACCTGCATCATGCTCTAGAATAGGATTTCTCTGGTCCATATTGTTGACCCACTATTTTATCTCTGGCATTTTTTTAAACTTGTTATAGTCAAGAGAGAAGATCACATTTATTGATTTCTTATTCTAATACTTAGTATATTCCTTATTTTAAAAATTGAGATATAATTAACAGATGACATTACTATATGAATTTCAGTTATACAACATAATGATGAACTATTTGTATATATTGAGAAATGATCACATCAATAAGTCTAGTTAACATTTGTCACCATACATAGTTACAAAATTTTTATCTTGGGATGAGACCTTTTAAAATCTACACTTTCAGCAAATTTCAAATATGCAAAACAGTATTATTAACTATCATTGCCATGCTGTACATTATGTCCCCATGACTTATTTTTTAACTAGAAGTTTATATCTTTTGACTCCCTTCACTCATTTCACCCATCTGTTCTCTTTACACAAGTAAGTGAGGTCTTACGGTATTTGTCTTTCTCCGCCTGACGTATTTCACTTAGCATAAAACCCTCAAGGTCTTTCTATGTTGTTACAAATGGCAAGATTTCCTTCTTTTTTATGGCTGAATGATATTATATGTATATGTATTCATATATACATTCATCTGTTGATGAAAACTTAGGTTGTTTCCATATCTTGGTTATTGTAAGCAATGCAGCAATTAATATGTGGTACATATATCTTTTTGAGTTAGTGTTTTCATTTTCATTGGATAAATACTCAGAAACAGAATTGCTGGATCATATGGTAGTCTATTTTTAATTTTCTGAGGGACCTCCATACTGTTTTCCGTAGTGGCTGCACAATTTACATTCTCACCAACAGTGCACAAGTATTCCCTTTTCTTTACATCCTTGCCAACCCTTATGTCTTACTTTTATGATAACAGCCATTCTAACAGGTATGAGGTGATATTGTGGTTTTGGTTTGCATTTCCCTGATGAAAAATGATGTTGAGCATCTTTTCATGGACTCAAGGATTTAAAAAAAAAAGAATATATATGATATACATTCTAATATTTTGAGGGACTCAGGCTTTACTCCCCTTCCCCCAAGAAATTCTGATATGGGTCTAAGACAGAAAGGAGTTCCCAGGCACTACTGTGACTGGTCCCACTAGAGGAATGAACTTCCGCAGGGGCCATGTGAGCAGCTCAATTTGCCTGTCATCTGGGCCTTTTAATAAAGTCCAGGAGACAGTTATCTAAAGGTCGAGAACACATGACGGTGAAGGTCTGAGGACTTGTCAGGAGAATTCTGCTGTCATGTCCTACTCAGGATTCAATCAGGATAAAAGAAGCAAGTGGCTGAAGAGGAATATGTGGGTTATTGTCACCATCTCTACCTCTAACATGACTAACACACACCAGTTTACCAAGCAACTGGAATAACAGCTAATAAAAATAATTATCACTTATTGAGCACTTTTTGTGCCTAGGCACTATGCTAAATCTTTCATATTTTATCTTATTTAAGTCATACAAAGCCCCTAAGCTAAATACTACTGGTATCAGGTCCTTTACACTTGAGGAATTAAGTGACTTGCCTCAGGCACTTATAAGAATATTCTCTTCACACATATTTGCACCTGATATAGCTGATATAGCTGATCAAAAATAGAGATTTTCCTTTCCATCATAAGTCTGATCACTTTCTATACTGGAACTAACTTTGTTTCTAGGGCAATGGGAAGTCAACTATATTTTGAAAAACTCTCTGTAGAATAGGCACTGCAATGATTGAAACAGTTTCTCCCAATTGTGTGATCTCTATTACATAGCAAAATAAATGATGCAGAGAAACTCAATACATTCTTGACAAGCTTTACACTGATAATAGGAGCAAGCACACTTTCAAGTCCCATTTGTTTCTCCACTGCATGCTAATCCCAGACTTTATCACAGTTTGAATTTATTCTCTGAAGAGTAACTCCAGACTTAAGATTTCATTCTTAATTCTTTAAGGGAAATTTCCATATCCTGCATTAATAATCATAAGAGTTCAGCAGCAATGTCAACAAGAGCCCTCAGAATATTGTTTTGTTCTCTCACATATAGGCAAGTTGATAATGAACTGATAAATAGAACCTTAAAAACTCAAAATTTACAACATCATATGTGTCATTCAGACATGTTTCAATATGATGGCTCCTAAGCACTTACTATAATACTAAACAGACAAGAAAAATATGGTAACAGACAACTAGCTATGCTTATCCAGGTTTTCTCCTTTAACAGCCAATTCCTGGATGTGGGGCTGGCTTCATGGTCATGCACCAGGGAAGGGGAATGGGGCCTGTGCTCAGAAAGGCTTGCTTTAATACTCTGCTGTCATCATCAAAATCTTAATAATTTTATCTCTGAACCTTTTTTTTGTAAATTAAGTCTGATGGGACAATGGAACATGTGCTTGAGCAGAGATGTGCACAACATGTGTGTCCACCAGTCTTTGGCACCCATCTGTATGCAGTACGTGTGGTGATGCCCTGTGAGCACAGAATTGCAGTGCACCCACACTACGTGGAAGTATCGGAAACTCAGAGGAATACAAAGTAAGTGGGTTATGCATATGACTGAGTAAGTGGGAATGCTGACAGTCCCAAGAGGCCACATTTTCCAGTTGAACCAGAATTTGCTTCAAGCGTAGAAAGAAGGCAAGGACATGCTAAGATACACAGATGACCAAGGAACCCAATCATATTCTTTTCCACTTACGTCACTTCCTTGTATTAGCCAACTACTTATAAATAAATTAATGACATAAACGAAAGGGAAAGATTGGGCACCCACAGTTCCTTTACTTTCTGTCCTTCCTCACTCATCAATAAGCTAAAGAGAGAGAGTATCGGCATTATCTGTGCATATTAAGAAGTGATATAGCCCTCTGGCCTAGTGGAGTCTTGGCACTTGGGTCCAAACGCTGCCAGCACTGGGACCCTGAGCAGACGCGAATGCAGATTTCAGAATGACTTCCGTCTTTACTTACACTTTTAAAAACCCTCCCAGTACACCAAACGGGCCCTCAGATTTTCTGTACTACCTCTGACCTGTTCCTCCCAGCTAGGAGCTGCCTCAGCTACCCAGACCAAATCAAAGAAAACCTTAGCCAAACCCAACATAAGAAATATTGTGGTGGTGGATGGTGTTCGCAATTCATTTTTACTGTCACGTACTTTATATAGACCTGATACCAACGTGATTTGGCTAGAGCAGCATTTTCGGGTTTGTTACATTGGACCAATGTCCCAGAGGAAGTTGCTGATTATATCATCTTTGGCACCGTTATACAGGAAGTGAAAACAAGCAATGTGGCTAGAAAGGCTGCCCTTGGAGCTGGCTTCTCTGACAAGACTCCTGCTCACACTGTCACCATGGCTTGCGTCTTGTCCAGTCAAGCCATGACCACACGTGTTGGCTTGATTGCCTCTGGCCAGTCAGATGTGGTCGTGGCAGGTGGTATAGGGTTAATGTCTGACACCCCTATTCGTCATTCAAGGAAAATGAGAAAAATGATGCTTGATCTCAATAAGGCCAAGACTCTAGGTCAATGACTGTCTTTAATCTCTAAATTTAGATAAGAGTTTCCTATTATCTGAGCTCCCTGCGGTGGCTGAATTCTCTACCAACGAGACCATGGGCCACTCTGCAGACCAACAGGCTGCTGCCTTTGCTGTTTCTAGACTGGAATAGGATGAGTATGCACTGCGCTCACGCAGCCTGCTCAAGAAGGCAGAGGATGAAGGGCTCCTTTCTGATGCTGTACCCTTCAAAGTACCGGGAAAAGATATAGTTACCAAAGATAATGGCATTCGTCCTTCCTCCCTGGAGCAGATGGCCAAACTAAAATCTTCATTTGTCAAGCTCTGTGGCACAGTGACAGCTGCAAATTCTTTTTTCCTGACTGATGGTGCATCTGCAATGCTGATTATGGCAGAGGAAAAGCTCTGGACCTGGGTTATAAGCTGAAGGCATATTTGAGGGAATTTGTGTATGTGTTTCAAGATCTAAAGGTTCAACTTGGACTATCATATGTTACTTCAAAAGTTCTAGAAAAGGCAGGATTAACAATGAATGATATCAATGCTTTTGAATTTCACCAAGCTTTCTCAGGTCAGATTTTGGCTAATTTTATTTTTTTTAATTAATTAATTAATTAATTAATTTTTTGCTTTTTGGTATGTGGGTAGTTCCCTGGCTGGGAAGCGAACCCAGGCTGCAGCGCTGACAGCACCAGCGCCGAAGCCTTAAGCCACTACACCACCAGGGAACTCCTTTGGCTAATTTAAAGCCATGGATTCTGATTGGTTTGCACAAAACTCCAAGGTTGGAGTGCCTCTTTTAGAGAAGTTTAACAACTGGGGATGGGGATCACTGTTTCTGGGTCACCTGTTTGGAGCCGCTGGCTGATGGCTGGTCATGGCAGCTGCCAACAGATTACAGAAGAAAAGAGGACAGTATGGTGCAGTGGCTGCCTGTGCAGCTGGAGAACAGAGCCATGCTATGACAGTGGAAGCCTATCCTAAGTAATAGGTCAAGAAGAGGTGGCCAGCAGTTTCTGCGCAACACTTGCACTAGGCAATGCCATTTCAGTGCATTACTGAATGACACCTATAATTCTGAGCTCCTTTTAGGAAAACAAAGTTTGTGGCCTTCTGTTAAGTACTTTGCAATGCAATGAAGCCTTGCCAGTGTTCTGAGCTTTCCAGTAATCATGGTTTACTGTTCCCTCAGGGATTTCTTAGTCGCCAGAATCTCACACAGTGATACATTTAAGCATTTGTTTTGGTCTCTATTTTCATTAAAAACTAAACGAGTGGTTGCGATCTGGGAAAGAGGTTAGCTGAGATTTGGAATCATCTTGAATGTTTGCAAATTATACTCATTCTTATTTATGACCCAAATAAGTGTTTTCTATGAACTACAAATCAATGTACCTAAATTACTTATGGAAAGATAATTCAGAATTTAAATGTCCACTGAAAACTTACAGTAAATGTTTAGATACATAAATGTCATATAGATGAAGCTTAAAGTGGAGAAGTATTGAAGAACTGTTTGCTTTATCTTTTATTGAGGCAAAAATCATCTCTCTTGGCTTAGGGGCATATTGCCTTTGATTCCTCATTTGTAACTTCTCACTAATTCAGTCAACTACAAAGAGGATGCTACTTTAGAATAACACCTTTTCCCTCCATTTCTCAATGGAAGTAAATTTATTCCACTGTTTCGAGATACTTCTGTTTGCCAGGATTTAAATGAAGTATAAAGAAATTTATAAATTTTGATCAACATACAAAAAAAAAAAGAAAGTGATATAAAACAGTTGAATTAAGTTTGTGTGGCATTCCCACTGTTCTGGTAAAAACAAAATACATATGCATGTATGAGCTACAAAATATGAACTGCATAATTGCAGTGATTTAGTATATGAGTCAAATGCTTTTATTTTGCATTTAAACTGGAATCACACAATATAAAGATGAATCATTAAATGTATGCTAATAATTTACATTTTTAATTTTTCTTTACTTAGAATATCACATAATAAATATAAAACACTAGGACAAATCAAGAGAGAAATTGCAGAAGGAAAAAGCTTTATGTTTTAGTACCTTTAATGGCACATTTCCCTGCTTTTTGAACAGGGGGCCTTGCTTTTTCATTTTGCACTGGGTCCCACAAATTTTGTAACCAGCCCTGCCGGCTGAGCCAGGTCTCTGCAGCCTGCTAGCAATGGCCAATTTCCTGCTCCTGCACTTCCTTTTCCAGCTGGCTATTTCTAGATTCCTCCACTGCCTTGTCTCTGGTTATCTTTATAGAGACTTGCCCCGTGATTCTGCAAGCATATGAAAGCTTCCCGATTAAGACAATGCGTTGGCTCACTATCAAGAACTTTGAATGATGCTGGTGCCCAGAGTCATACATACCATCTGGTCTCGGCCTTCCACCCCCAGTGGATTATGAAATCCTAATCCTGGTAGCCTCTCCCAATTGTAGACTTGCTATCTGCACGGAGGTTTGCTCTCTAGGTCTTACTGCCTGGGTCTGACCTTGAGAAGCAGCATATGCTCCTACTCTGTACTGATCCCAATTCTAGATTCCGCGGTCTACCATAACCAATGACTGTTGTACTTTTTAAAATTACTTCATTTTTTGAACAAGTCATACATGCACATGGTACAAAATTCAAAAGTTACGAAAGAGTATACAATTAAAAGTAAAACTCTGTAAACCTTGCCTCTGTCTTGTTGTATTCATCCCGGAAGTCAGTTACTCTAATCAGTTTTTTGTACATACTTCCAGGGACATTCTACGCCCATCCCATGTACATGTGTGTCCACACAAACACATACATGCATAAAATATATGCATGCACAAATATACATAAATACATGGATATATATGTTTTTGAAGACATAAAAGGAGCATATGTACCTGTTTTTTTTTTGGTTAATAATGTATCTTGGAGAGTTTTCCATATCAGTACATATGGGGTTCTATTTTTCTTTTTAGGGCTGCATAGTAGTTCATTGTACTCTTTGGAAGTCATTTAGATTATTTCTAATATTCTGATATTTCAAACAATGCTGAAATAAATTTCTTTCTTGCACATAATTTCACACATTTGTGACTATTTTTTGGGTGTGGAATTGCAGGATCTAAGAGAATTTAAAATTTTAATTTAGAAATATATCAATAAATCACTCATATAGGCTATATCAATTTATAACTGCATTAGCAAGGTATGCAAGTTTATTACTTCATGTCTTCACCAACACAGTGAGTCTTTAAACTTATTGCTCTGTCACTCTGCCATGGGAAAAACAGTTTTTCTATCATGGAGTGCAGATATATTTTAATCCACGAGGTAATGTCAGTCTATGGGGTAGACTCTTACATCATTGCCAATACTTAGTACTCTTAGACTTCTGACTTACTCCAATAAATGAGGGGAAAATAATGTTTCATTGTGGTTTTAATTTGCATTTCCATAATTACTAATAAGGTTGAAAATTTTTCATGTGATCATGGACCATTTGTGGTTCTTCTTCCACAAAAGGCTAGTAGCCTGTGCCTTTTGCCTAATTTCTATTGGGTTGTCTTTTTTTGTGCTGATTTTTATAATGTGCTGATACTAGTTCTTTGTAAATTATATGTGTTGTAAAAATCATTCCTAATTGTGTGGTTTGTCTTTCTACTCTCCTTATGATATTTTGCCATCAACAGAAGTTCTTAATTTTGTTTACTATATCCATCCTGAACTTTATGATTTATGGCTTTTGTGCTTATTTATTAAATGCTTCCCTGCTCTATGTAAAAATAGTAGATTCTTCCAAAAGTTTTATAGTTCCGCCTTTCATATTGAAGTCTAATCTGCTTGGAATTGAATATTTATATGGTGAGAAGCAGAAATCCCATTTCATATTTACTTTACAAATAACTAATTGGCCCATTACTTTCTATTGTGCAATTTATTTTATAGTTCCTCCTTTCCCACTAATCTGTAATTCTTGTTCATTCATGAATCAAGTTTTCACATATGTGTGGGTCTGCTCTGGGCTCTCTGTTCCCTCTTATTGGGTAGCTTGTCTTTACCTGCCCTAATATCTTAATTACTATAGTTTCTGATAAGTCTTCATAGCTCATGGGACCAATTCCCATCCACAACTCTTCCTGTTATTCTGTACAAGAAGCTGTTGACCTTGCCTCTCAGATAGTGCCTCTTTATGTAATTGTACTTTCTCCTTGGGTGTGAGCTTTATAGCTATGGGTATTCTCTCAGCATCTTTCAGTACCCATCTTGACTGTTACTGCATCTGTTTTTCCTTTAATACTGCAGTTCAGGATTATATACACCTCTTGGTGTCATTGAAAGTAGTTTGTGTTTCTCCTTATTGCTTATTGTTTCTCCTTATTGTGCTACTCCTTATTGCTTTTAGATATTTTAGAAAAGAAGGGAAAACTGCTACCTTGACTCGGCCACTTAAAACCTTTTCTACGGACTTCCTTGTCATTGGAATGGTCTAATCCTGGGCCTATCCTTGCTCCACCCCACATTCTAGGCTTGTCTGCCTTGTTTGAGTTGAGGAAAGGTTACATTCTTAGCCCCTAGCCCCTGCACTGCTGACACTGACTGCTGGGTGAGGTAATGAAGAATGCCTCCGGGTCTTAATCAGTGATGGTTGCTAATAACTTGCCCTTTAAAAGAAAAGAAAATGTGTCAGTACTTTTAGTCACTCTTGAGAAACCTAACTAGATACTGAAATATTCTTATGGGATCTGAAAGTTCTGTATTTTTATATCCAGCAGCAGAAGAGCATGCAGCTTTATCCTTGAGAAATGTCCAATCAGTTTTTCAACTCCTTACTCAATTGATCTAGTGGCTCACACTCTAGTAATTCTCTGCACTCAATGTATCCTATCCTAGTTGCAAAACTCATAATGGGTTTCCTAGCAATTTCCTTATGTAAATGCATATCAATGGTTTCTTAAACTAGGACTAAGACAATCTAGGCCATGTGTTTATTACTTTTCTAAATTAAAAAAGAAATCAAGTTGTACAGTTGTAGCTCTCAGTTCAGTGCTGTGGGAAGGGTACAGGCTAGGCTGGTAAGACTAGTCCATGTTTATTCTGTGCCTTGGCTGTCTATGTGTCTTAAAGGACAACAGGGAAGGCAGGAGCACAGGACATTTTCCTTACACTCATGAGTGGTATAATGTAGTGCTGATGAGGACAGGCTCTGGGTTCTGACTGCCTGGATTCAAGCCCTGGCATTGCCACCTACAAAAAGTGTAATTTAAAACAAATTTCTTTCTTATTTTGGTTTAAAATTTTTTTCTACAGTTGACATTCAACATATTTTTTTATTAGTTTCAGGTGTACAGCATAGTGATTAGATATTTCTCTAATTTATGAAGTGATTTCCCTGATAAACCCAGTACTCAGCTGCAATTATACATAGTTATTATAATATTATTGAGTATATTCCTTATGCTGTATTTTATGTCTCCATGACTACTTTGTAACTACCAATTTGTATTTCTTTTTAAAATTAAGTTTATTGGGATGACATTGGGTTTGTAAAATTATATAGGTTTCAAGTGTACAATTCTATAATACATCATCTATAATCTGCATTGTGAGTTCTCCACCCAGAGTCCGTTCTCCTTCTATCACCATAGATTTGACCCCCTTTACCCTCTTCTACCATTTCCCTTCCCTCTTACCCTCTGTTAATCACTAAACTGCTGTCTGTGCCTGAGTTTTTGTTTATTTGATTGTCTTGGTCATTTGTTGCTTTCAGTTTTATATTCTCCCTATGAATGCAGTCATATGGTTCTAGACTTTTTCTGTCTGACTTATTTCTGTTAGCATGATAATCCCAATATCCATCCATGTTGTTGCAAATGGCAGTATTTCATCTTTTCTATGGCTGAGTAATATTCCATTGTATATATGTACCACAGCTTCTTTATCCAATTGTTTATTGATGGGCATTTAGGTTGCTTCCATATATTGGCTAATATAAACAATGCTGCAGTGAACTTAGGGGTGCATACATCTTTTCAAATTAGTGTTTTGGATTTCTCCACATAAATACCCAGAAGTGGAATTGCTGGGCGATAAGGTAGTTTATAATTTTTTGAGAGACTTCCATACTGTTTTCCACAGTGACTATACCAATTTGCAATCCCACCAATAATGTACAAGGGTTCCTTTTCTCCACATCCTCCCAACACTTGTTTGTTGATTTATTGATGATAACCATTCTGATAGGTGTGAGTTGATATCTCACTGTGGTTTTAACTTGAATTTCTCTGATGATTAGTGATGTTGAGCATCTTTTCCTATGTCTATTGACCATATATATGTCCTCTTTGGAGAAATGTCTATTTTGGTCCTTTGCCCCTTTTTTTCAATTGTATTGTTAGTGTTTTTTGGTGTTGAGTTGTATGAGTTCTTTATAAATTTTGGATATTAACTTGTTATTGTTACAATGGATGTATCATTGGTGAGTATCTTCCCCAATTGATAGGTTGTCTTTTTGTTTTGTTGGTGGTTTCCTTTTTTGTGCGAAACCTTTTTAGTTTGATATAGTTCCACTTTTTTGTTTTTTCTTTTGTTTGTTTTTCCCGAGGAAATACATCAGTGAAAGTATTACTAAGAGCAATGTCAGAGAATTTACTGCCTATTTAAGTTCTGAAAACTATCTTTTCAGATATTACATTTAAGTCTTTAATTAATTTTGAGTTTATTCTTTTATATAGCATAAGAAAGTGATCGAGGTTCATTTTTTTTGCAT
Source organism: Lyroderma lyra (assembly GCA_004026885.1). Taxonomy (NCBI): domain Eukaryota; kingdom Metazoa; phylum Chordata; class Mammalia; order Chiroptera; family Megadermatidae; genus Lyroderma; species Lyroderma lyra. The sequence goes on along the minus strand of PVJL010003004.1, from coordinate 56,735 downwards.
CGATCTGTCCAGTTTTCCCAACACCATCTATTGAATAGCCTGTGTTTCCCCATTGCATATTTTTATCTTCTTTGTAATAGATTAATTGAGCATATTTGAACAAGTTCTTAATTTCTCTGTGCCTTGCTTTCCTCTTCTGTAAAAAAACGGGATAAAGATGCCAATAATATGATCTCACAAGGTGTTTTTGAGGAGTAAAACAGATAATATACATAACATGTCGGCAAGTAGTACTTAGTAAATATGCACTATTAATATTATAATAGGGCTAAATCCTGTCTTTTTAGTGAAAAATTAATGAGGACAGTTTTGTTCTTAATATTAAGACTCAGAGAAGGATGTAAGGATGAGAGGAATTTGCAGGTGCTATTCTCACAGCTGTAAGCAGATCTCACAAATTTGCAGATTGTCTCACTCGGCTGGCCTTTCTCTGCAGCCAGTGTCTGAAGGCTCAGGCTGCCACTGCACCAAAATGAAAAATTCAGCTGCACCCATGGCTGGTATAACTCTCGTAGTTTAATGTAGCACTTCCACATACATTTTTCTCTTTGTCCTTTTCAGCAACCCTGTGAAGAGGGCTTTGTCATTCCCATTTAACAAAGGAGACTTAAGTGACTCACCCAAGGTCATGCTACTGGTAAAAAATGGAAGCTGTTCTCAAACCCAAATCTTTTCCTTTTGAACATGCTCACTCTATTAAACTCGCTGTTGCATTATTTGGAGATTGACCACAATAGCCTCTAAAACATCGTCTCTAACATGTTTCTCAAATTTCAGGATGTATAAGAATGACTAAGGGAACTTTAAAATGTAGAATCGTAGGCCTCATGGCTAGAGCATCAGGTTTGGGAAGGAGTCTGAGAATCTGCTGTCTTAATGGGCCCAGATGTCCATTAGCATCTAGTGCCCCAGTCAGACCTTCACTGGTCTGACTGTGCTTCCTTTAAGGTCGTAGTCTGGGGCTATGTACACCTCTTAATTTCACTGAACAGAGAACAAGGTGATTCTGTTCACAAGTAGCCTAGAAAATTGCTCTTGCTAGGGATGAGTAAAATAGATAGGCATTGCCCTTATAGAGTTTCCAGACAAGTGTGAGAAATGGACAAGTAAACAACCCAATGCCACACAATGTGATGAGACTATTGCATTCATCTGGAGGAGGATATGCCTGTCTTGATCCTGTCCTGTCTACATTTTTGTTTGTATGTAGATATATAAATATTTCCATATTTGTCATTAGCAATATGTGGAGGAGACTTGTCTAAATCTATGCTTATGAGGGTTTCATGTTAGAATGACCCAGGTTTAAACTACCTAAAATTCCTATGAGCCTAACCCATACCTATGTGCATTTACGTGAAAATTTTCCTCCCCTGTGTATGTACACCATTTCCTTCACCTACCATGAATAGTGAAATATTTCCCTACTGTCATCTTGGATGATAAATACCATGGCCACATGTTTGATCAGTGACGTATTACTTATCAGGTGCGTTTGCTACTTGATTCTCATTATATTTTGGTGAGGTAGGTAGAAGAATATCTTCTTTGTTTTACAGAGGGATATTGACTTGACCATTATTACCCAGCTGGTCAGTGGCAGAGCTGGAAGCAAACCCCATCATTCTGACCCCCAACACAGGGTTCTTTCCCTTTGAGCAGAGCTGCGGAGACTGGAAAACGCTTAACGTGGACAGGAGGGGTTCTGCAACATAACCATGAGATTCTAGTCATCTCCTTTTAGCAGCACTGATCAATGCCCTGCTCTGCCCAGTCCGTAAAGCTGTGTTTGAATATTGATGGTGGCAAGCTAGCAAATTACAGGGCAGAGAGCAGCAAATACGCCAGGCCCATTAAGCTTGAGTAAAATGACCACTTTGAAGAGCTGTAATGGGCCTCACAGGGATACATACACATGGATAAAAGGAGACCAAAACCAGCAGCTTAGAAATCCATCAAGAAAATTTACCTCAGGCAAGGATTAGGACTTTTCAGAGAGAGAGAGAGAGATTAAATGTCAATGTCTGTTTTTATCATTTTTTCTCTTAGCAGTTTTGATCTTCTTTTCATATGATAACAGTTAATAATTATATGTGGTTTTTGGAAAGTAATTCTTTCCTTGCTCCATTTGATCATTTTTGTTTAGATACTTTTGATGTATATAAAATACTGGAGATAGTTAAAGCAAGGTTGAGTGAATTGGTTTAGCAACCTATGCTTATTAATGGATTGATTCATCAGGGGATTTAAAGATATAGTCCCAGAGTAAATGTTCAAAGCTGGCAATAAGTTCTATTTGAATATCACATTACCACCCAAGCAGCTGGAGATCCAGAGTGCATGATTTACTGGCTTTAGAGGTGGCTTCATACTGAAAGAAGTAGTTTTATGAAAATCAATAGAGTGACTACAATTACCAAGTGCATTACTTCAAAAGTCCTAAGGGCCCTAAATCAAACGTATCAGCTGACGAATAATGATGATATTATATACAGACATAAAACCATGGTATCAGCTGAGGAAGTGGCCAGAACCCTCTTTTCAGGCTCCTGAGGAAAAGACGTAGCTGCTCTGTTTGTTTGTTTGTTTGTTTTGTATCACTATGAAGGCGGTTTCTCACAGTCTTACACAGCAAAATAAACAATTTTGTAATCACTGACAGATGGTTGGAAGGGAGAAGAAATCCAATCATACTGAAAGAGTTGGCTGGAATTGTCTCCACTCCAGGAGCAGAGACTGGCTTGGCGGGAGTGCCTTCATCAGTGCCGAGTACTCCCACACAGCAAAACAGAGCTCAGAATGTTCCAGAACTGCTAAGTAAAGTGCCTGAGATGCTAATTAATTTAAATTTTGGAATGTCAGGGTTAGAGAGTCTGCAGAAAACATCTAGTCTGATCATTCACAACTCTTCTACAATCCCAAGTGATGCCTGCATGTTCAGATCCAAGAATGGCTCTCCCCCGAGGCAGCCCATGCCATTCTGAGGAGAGCAGCTCATGCCATTTCTGACTGGTAGGAAGTTCTGAAGCATGGTTCAGTTCCATCGGAGCCACATGCATTGTCTCTAGGATCTGAAGATTACCTTCATGTAGGAACCTCCTGAATCTCCCCTGCTTCAGTGTGAACAGTTAGTTTCTCCAGCCGTTACTCGGCTTCCATGGTTTCCCACCCTTCGTTTTCTGTTCGAGCTTTTCCAGACGTGCGCCAATATCCGTTCCTTTCTTGACGGGTGGCGCCACACTTAGAATATCATGGTCAGCCTGACTAGTGCAGAGCACAATGGGACTAACACCTTCCACATTCCTGGTATTTCATTTTGGGTGAATCATGACCAACTCTGGTTTCTGAATCCTGCAGATGATCCATATTGATAAAGTTATACTAATTTATTCATCCACTATTTATTGAGCACTCACTATGTGTCACGTGCTGTGCTAGATGCTGGGGATATATACCTCTACTATAAATATGGTTAATTAGAAAATGACAGGAAAAGGGCTATTGCAGAGAAAAGTGTCAGGTTTTAGTCAGACGGAAGAGGGGCACCAAAGCCAGCCATGGGTGACAGCTGTGATAGTGGTGATGGGACTGAAGACCAGGCGGCTAAGAGGAGGCTTCTGGGAAGACATGGAGCTGGGCCGGGTGCCTGGTGGCTGATGGGAATAAGCTAGGGAGAGGAGGAGGGGAAAATGGCATTTTAGGCAGAGAAATTAGCAAGTGCCAAGACTCAGAGGCAAGAGAGAAAAATGAGTACCTGTAGAGACTCCAAGGACTTAAGTATTCATGGCGAGGAGTGCTGAGAGATAAAAGAAGAGGCTTGAAAGAAATATAATGCAGTTATGCCAAGGACTTTGGATTTTATTCTGAGCACAATGGGAAGGCACTGGAGACTCTATCCTAAAGCGGTGTGGAAAGCTCTCGGTGAGCAGAAATGGAAACTCTGGGATCCCTGTGCTCAGAGCACAGACATGGACATGTGTGACATGGCTTCCTGGGGGCTTCCTTACACAGTCCACATGGTAATACCTGGAAGCTATTTTGGGCATTGACCTCGGTGGGCATAGGAAAGGCAGTGAGCTTATTGCTCTTGGGTCCTCTAGCCCTGTGGCCTTCTCCCGCCACGTGAACTGCTGAGAACGCCATTCTTTTGGTACACTTCCATGAGGTAAAGGGAAGGAAGTAGGGTCTCTGTCCACCCACAGCCTATGGATGTTAGCTGTACCTTTTGCACTGCTTGTTGGAATAAATCTAAGTAAAAATACCTTCAAATTGAATTCAAGTCCTTATTCTTGCCCATTTATGACCCTGGACTTGACACTACACTGTGGCCTAATCCAGAAGGGGTGTGACAAATCTGATTTCCTGGATCGGAGACTGTAAACTTGTAATGGCATCTACCCATGAAAGTGAGTGACATTTCAGCAGCAATCAGCAGCCCAGGCGCAGATGAGAAGAAGGCTGATGTTTTTCTGGACAGTAGAGAAGAACCAGGGAGGCAAAGGAGTTGAGAATATTGGTGAGTGTAGTAGGTGGAAAACAAACAGCTCCTTAAAAATATATTCACTTTCCAATCTCTGAAACCTGTGACTACTACCTTATACGGCAAAAGATGTGGTTAAGTTATAGGTCTTGAAAAGAGGTGCTTATCCTGATTACTGGGTCATCACTTGTGTCTTAATAAGACAGGGGCAGAGGGAACTCTGATACACACACACACACACACACATACACACACACACACACACACACACAACCATTGAAGTTTAGAAAGCAGAGAGAAGATGCAGGCAGAGACTGGAGTGATACGGCTCCATGTGAAGGAGGGCCTGAAGCCACAAGAAACCAGGACCGAGACACTTCTCAGAGCCTCAGGGGAGAGTGTGACCTTGCTGGTGCCTTTATTTCAGACTTCTGCCTCCAGAACTGCAAGAGAATGCATTTCTGTTGGAAGCTTCTAGGTTTGTGGCAACTTGTAACAGCAGCCACAGGAATCTAATTCAGTGAGAGAGTAGTTAAAGTGTGGGGGGACATGGAACCTATCTTCTGCGTCAAGGTGCCTGGATGTTGGGAAGGGAGCAGGTTTTACTCAAGGGCTTTAGACTGTGGCTGGGACAGGGGGACTGTGTCCTCAGGAGAAATCCTGGATCTCTGAGGGCCAGGACATAAAGAGCACATTCATGAAGTGAGGGAGGATAGAGGGGCATTTGCTAACATGTGATGCAATATATCAATCAGTGCATCATAGAGCAGCCCTTGAAAACTATGACCAAGTCAGGATTAAGTCTAATGATGCAGTAATAAAAATGTAACCTGCCTGAAATGTGCACTAGTGCCCCGGTGATAGAAGGGCTGAGGTACAGCTGAGATATACTCCTGGAGCATGATGAATTAGCTCCCTCGGTAATTTTAGCAATTTTAGTAAGTGGGTGTCAAATTTTAGTAATCTTTAATAACTGATTTAGCAAGTTACTGTAAGTAACTTTTTTGGAGTATATAAAAAAGAAGGTGTCACAGCAAGGACCTGCAGTTTGGGAGCAGTGTGAAGACTCTCAGGAGGTCTTTTGTAATCACAGTAATTCTCCAGACTGATATTCTGGAATTAATGTGCATTCTTTTGCTTTGTCACTTAACCAGTTACAAGTCACGAAACTGTACATGTGCCCATTCCTTATTTCTCCATCTTGTCCGCAAATATGTCATGTGAGACTTGGTTCAAGTTTCCTCAGGCACCATCCATTTGTGTTAATGTATTAATGACACCTAATATTTATCAAGCACTTTGCGTGGATAATTGTCCTTTGATCCTTCAAACATCCCTATTAGGGAGTGAACTTATGGAGATACCATGAAGTTTAAGGGAGATGAGTAACTTGCACAAGGTCAGTAGAAGAGCAGGGAGTCAGTCCTAGGCAGAAGGCCTTCAGAAACCTTGTCCTTGCTCCCCCTGCTGAATAGCTTTACACTCCCTGGAAGGAGTAGAATGAGAATGTGAGGGCCTTCATTGCACTGGCAGAAAATAAGGTGTCTGTTCCCTTCTGCCCGCGCCTCCAGGGCGTTCCTTCGGAGTCCCCGGGTCGTCAGCGCTGGCTGCTGTCTGCAGCCTGGCCCAGCGGCTGCGTAGCTCATGGGGCTGTGGTGACTCCCACATTCTCCAGCAGAGCTTCTCTACTCGCTGCAGCATGGCTGCCATCCTGAGCCCTGTGTGCCCCAAGCCCAGGGCACCAGGACTAATGCCTCTATTCAGGAAGACTCCTCCAGAGTTTCCCAGCAGCTGCGAGACTGCCCTCTCAGGTCCTGGGGCTGGGAAACGCCACATGGCCTCTTCTCCTGAAGGCGCTGTTCTTCTGCTCCTTCTCCCTGGGGCTAAGACTCCTCTCCTCTTGCCTTCTACTTATTCTGTGCCTATGTGTCCCCCTTAGGTCCTGTCTTTCTCAGTCTCTTTTTCTTTGTCTCTTTATCCACTACCTGTCCCCACCCCCATCTAGATTTACCCGCACTCCCTCTGGGAACACTCGTTATACGGACACAAGATTTGCGCTATGACCTTCTTTCCTTATCAGTCTAATAACTCAGTCCGCACAGAAAGTGGGGTCAGCCAGTCAATACTTGTCCTTACTATGAATCCATACTGTTTCTTAGTAAAGTGGGGAGGGCCCTTCTCTTCTGCTCTGTGATCACAGCCTCACTGTGTATGTCGTCCTGCAGAATCTTATGTCTAGGCCCTCTACAAGGGTCAGCCTCAGATGAACCCTCTTGTGAAAGGCCATAAAAGTGAATACAGCTATGTTCTATGATTTCCCCTGAAGTTAACTGGGTTTTACCTAGGTTCCTTTAACGTTACTCTAAGTCCACTAGATGGATGAGGTAGCCTAAGGCTCAGTGACAGTGGAGAGCCAACCTGGGACTGAAAGTTGGCATGAAAACCCTAGAAAAGCTTTAGCTGTCACTGTCCCATGAGCATAGTAATTATGTGCATGGACACTGAATCTGGACCCCACCACCTCACTACTTATGGGACATTGGTTAAGTTACTTAAGCAATTGTCTAAACTGGGGTAAAAATATTTACCTTATATGTGTGGTGTGCAGTTTTAGTGAAATATGGTGTTTAGCATAGTAAATATTTAATTAATGGTCATCATCATTATTATTATTCTAATTAAAAAGTGAAGGCTGTGGAAATGTTGATGGATCTTGATAGCAAGAAGGAGAAAAAAAAATAAGGCATGTACAGGGGAAAATGCACCCAGAGGTAAGCTTTTGCTGTGGGTCACTGATTAGTGCGCGTGTTCAGCAGCCAGATTGTATCCAAGGGAAAACTTTCAAAGAGCCTGGAGATAGAGTGGGTGGCTGTTTCGCCCCCAGAAAAACAGACTGCATCCCCAGGTCACAGGTAAGACACCCGCGGCCTATCCAGATTCTGTTCCTATTTTGAATTCCGTGCTCTGCCTAGCTCATCGAACCAGGGGTCACCGAAGTATGAAGCGGAAACGACAGACGATCACGAAGTGCGGGGCAAGGAAGAGAAGGGGAGCACGTCACAGGCATGTGTTTCAAACCTGACGCCACTCGCAGTCCCACTGGCCGGGGCTGAGGAGAACACGTGCCTCCGTTGGGCAAGGCTTTGGACATTCCCACCAGCAGGGAAAGCGTGTCTCCCTACGTGCATGGCCCTTCAGAAACGCAAAGGGAGAGAGAAGGATCGAAGACTTGGTACCTATAAATTCCCTAGCCCCAAAATCTAGTGGGCCCGAGGCACTCTACCTTTCCAAACATCAGAACGAGGAACAACAGGGGAACTTAAGTCCATTAATATTTTATGTCCATAGAGTTCTAGATATCATTTGGTTATAAAATGGAAGATATTTGAATGAGATTTCATGAATTTTGTGTTGGATTCCCACATAGAATATATATGTAGTGCTTTTTTTTTTTTTTAATTTCTGAAAACTCTCTAAGATGTTATTAATAAATTATTCTTTTCTGGCCTTTGAAGACATTCCTTTTGTTTCAAGAATATCTATACTGCGGGTTGTATCTATACAATGGGTGGTATCTATATGCATATTAAATGTTAGTTTTCTCTAATATCAACAAACAGAAAATAAAAATATAACTAAAATTTTCATCTTACATAAAATATTTGTTAGTGTCTGTCTTTAAATAACACACACACACACACACACACACACACACACACACAGCGCCATTAAGAACTGAGTAACCCTCACGGACTGGTTTTTCTCTTATCCTTGTTTGTGCCTTTACCACGGCCTTGTCTAGGGCCAGACACACCGTAGCGGCCAATAAGTGAGTATCTGTGGGAAAAGTGAAATACTTCAGACTCTGTTCTCCAAGAAGCAGGCTGGCCTGGTGGAAGGAGAACTGGACTGAAACCCAAAGCCTGGCTACCACCATCATGTGGCCTTGGCTAAGTCATGTTTCCTCTGGGCTACAGTCTCCTTGTGTGAAAAACAAGCTGGTTGGTCTGTTCTCTTTCAGCTCTGACATACAGGATTTAACAAGGCAAGAATTCCCTCAAGTAGGACAATAGTGCTTTTTAGGAATATGCAAAAGAATAAACAGCCATACGACAAGTAAGGCTTCTGGAATGTGTTGTGTGTAGAGCCATCCTCTAAGGCTGACTCTCGATATTTTTGAGAGAATCTTCTTCAGGATGTCAAAGAGCTATAGAAAGCGCTCCATTTATAAATTTCTCTTTCTTCTTCTTGGAAAGGTATCTATTATAGACTGGGCATCATTTCACAGGGCATTACTTACAGGGAACACGTATTTGTGGGAGTGTGTGTGTGTGTGTACATGTGCATGTACACAATTCTTATGTGTGTTGTTTAAATTATGACCAAGGGAATCATGACCGTCAAGTTCCCGTGGCAACAACTCACTCACTGAGCCTCATTTTTTTGTGTGTGTCTTTTATGTCTGAAAAGGAGGAATGTGGGTGAAGGACTCTTATTTCCAGCTGCTTTTGTCCTCAGGTATGAAGCAGAACAGTTTCAAGAGCAAAGAAGGAATGTGAAAGGTAAAAGTAAAAGGAATCCCTCTTTGAAAACTAATGGCAAGTGACAAAAATAAGTTACTAAAAGACAGCACCTTTTGATACAGCACAAGCTTTGATTCCGACAGTGTTGGCTCTTGCTGGAATAAGCACAGAGAAATGAGAGCCTTGACTATTGCAACTCTTAGCCACCTACCCCAGCAAATCCTGCTGGAACCAATTACCAGGCATTTCACAGGTTTCTGCCATAGGCTCAGGCCCACCCAGCACTGACCTCTTGGTTTCCTGACCCGCATAGGTGCTGCTAAGTCTACTACATCAGCTTGCCTCTTCCACTCTCCGAGGTAGACATACGGTGGGAAGGCTCAGATAGCTAATGGGTTAGCTGGTCTGCAGTGCACCTGAAAATGAGGTCACGCAAGCTGCCAGCCCTCCAGTCTCTTTCATGTAATGAGCCACCGGGAAATGCATTGAAGAGGTGCACCGTTAAGAAGATACAGAAAAATATATCATTTATTTACTAGCGTGGCTTGTACCTGACCATGGAGAAAAGCTTTCAAAATGAAAAATTACAAAACTGGACGCTGTGAAACAGAACTGTAATTCTCATGTTATTTGGAAGCAGGTCACTAGAAAGAGAGCCCAAGTTGCTTCTTAGACAAATGGCTTGCATGTAAAAGGGAGTCAGAATCTTGGATGTTCCAATCTCAGATCTTTTCCCCATTTGATACACTGATTCTTTTAGAGCTTTCTGTTTGCTGAGGAATATGAGAATTAGTCCTTTGAGAAACTCTGCAGGAGGGGAGGGTGGTGAAAGGCACTTTGAGGATAGAAACGGAAGACTTGGGTGGACCTGCTGGCCTGCTCGTTACCAGCCCTGTCACTCGGAGGTGGCTTCTTAACCTCTATCTGCATCTCAGCATCCTGATATGTAACAAAAGTGAGAGGAACCTACCTGTCCACCTCAAAGAATTTGAAAGTTGAAGAGATGATACATATAAAAGTGAACACTGCTCCCTACACTCTGCAAAGTACAAGCCAAGCATGGAACGTTGTTTGGCTTGTAAAGCCAAACTGCAAAGTCATTTGTACGCTATCACATTACTGTACTGCTCAGTGAAAGAGTCTTAAAAAATAATGTCCAGACTCTAAGATCAGCACTCAGAGAAACTGTGTTGACATTAATAAAAGCTCTGATCAAACGAAACCATTTCCTCGCTTTATTCCAAACTTTCGGAGGGCTGAGGCTCATGGTCCCATGAGCCCCTGTATAGGGCGTCTGTGTATTCAGTGCTGCTTGGGGACATTGAAAGCTTCTCCTTCATAAGTTTCTATTTTGGACACTGACTTTGGACATTTAGCTGGGAAATGTCTCTTCAACTCCAACCAGTAAGTTGATACAAAAATAGCCTGGGTTTTAAAAAATTTCTTATGATTGTAATAATTGTCCTTTACCTACAATCACTGGTCTCACAAAGCGTATTTTCATTTTTAAAATTACCTCCTGGATTTTTAAGGCCTGATTTGGAGTGTCACAGAAACATACATTTAAAAAAGACATTTTTGGAAGGAGTGGTATGAAATGTGAAGTAGGATATCTTAACTCATTTTTGAGCCATGAAACATTTGTAGAATGCCTAGATCCCTTGGAACTAAATTCCAGTGTCCTATGTGCCTAATTCAAGTGTAGAAATTCTGACTTGAAATATTGGGTAAAATAAAAGTCCTGGCCATGTTTTGAGACCATTAAGACTTGGGTGATAGAAAATGAAATTATAACTGTTTCAGAAGAGACCATCTTTGAAGGTAAGCCTTTTGAAACCAGAATTTTAATTTTTCTCACTAATAGTTGAAAACAAGTCTTAGCTTATGAAAATAGAAAATAGGTATATGAGTACATAATTCCTAAACTATAATCTTGAAAATATATGCTAGGAAAAAAAGTTGTTTCTGTTTTATTACAGATTCTTAAGTTGGGTGTAATCAACATTCGTTTTACTGATACTTTAGGAGTTTAATTGCTTACTAGCCACTCTCCAAAGAATAAGCAATTGGCCCTCTGTATTATTAAAATAGCTAATCTACATCCCAGCTTTGTCATCCTTTCTTGCCAATATGCTTAATAACATTTCTCCCAAAAGGAACATTTGCATACTCGTGGTGTGTAAAATACAGGAATTGGCATATAGAGCTATAGTTGAGGAAAAATATTACTTTGCCCCCCTCCTTTGGAAGGGCTCCATTTGAGTGTAACTTGCATTATTCTCTAGAATTATCCCCCAATCACCCTCTGTGCCATCTGGAAAGTAGAAAGCCCTGCTTTCTAATATGTGCACTGATTAATGTAGGTTCTTAGAAATTATCACAGTTTCAAATAATTAAAGGGAGTCCTCTCTTGGCCCCTTTGCTCATATAAAAAGCAGAGTTTAGTTGTAATTTCTAGGACCCAAGGGGCTCCTCATGGTACTCACAGGCATGTGCTACCTTTGCCATGCCAACGACAAGACAAAGTAGAGCACTCGGGTGTAAAATGAGGAATCAGAGTTATGAGAGAATTTAGACCCTTTGTAGGGCTAGTGATTAGACCACTTATACATTTAAGGAGTAAGAAATCTAGATTTAGAACCCATAGAGCTGAAGGGAAGCTTAGAGGTTATCAAGTCCCACTCATTTTAAACAGAGTAACTGAGGCCCTAAGAAGTTAGGTGGCCTGCTCAAGGCCACAGAGAAGACATCTAGTGTTGGTGGCATTTTTTTTTTCTTTTCTTTCTCTTATGTTTTCAATTACAGTTGACATTCAATATTACATTAGTTTCAGGCATACAGCATAGTGGTTAGACATTTATATAATTCATGAAGTGATCCTCTCGATAATTCTAGTACCCACCTGGCACCATACACAGTTATTACAATATTATTGACTATATTCCCTATGCTGTACTTTACATCCCCATGACTGTTCTGTAACTGGCAATTTGTACTTCTTAATCGCGTCACCTTTATTTCACCCAAGCCTCGCAACTCCCCTCCCATCTGGCAACCATCAGTTTGTTCTCTGTGTCTACGAGTCTGTTTCTATTTGGTTCACTTACTTTGTTTTTGTTTTTGTTTTTTTGTTTGTTTGTTTGTTTGATGCTACATGTAATAATTAACATTTCCTATCTGGAGACTTTTACTGACAAGTTACCAAAGGAGGGAAAATATTCTATTTAAAACACATCTAACCAACCAACCAACCAGCCAATCAACCAGCTACCCACCCTGAAGCTCTTTATTTATGTGTGTGGTAGGAACACACAATACACACTCCATGGTCTCCTCTATGGTTACAGAGATGGTGTGGGTGTGTAGAGAGTAAAGGGGTTATCCTTAAGAATTTGTGTATGTACTATCAGCATTGTATAAAATATTGCATTTCCTGCCAAGAGCATTGATTATCCCTTGAGGATCAATGAACACTATGTAGGTATAGATAGCCAGTATCATAATTTTTCAAATGATTTTGAGATACTGTTTTGCAACTTCTAGTCAGAGCTTTAGTACATGTATATGTATCATCATTCCCAACATTGCTATACTATAAAATTTTGCATTTCTACAGCTCACCTGGTTCTTATAACTTATTCATTATAAATATGAACATAGAATTGGTAACAGATTAGCACTTATAGCAACTACAGTAATAACTGAATAAAATCAGTAAAAAGTATACAGCTACATACTAAATGAAGTAAGAGTTGGTGTATGAATCACCTATGATGCCATCACCATACTGTCACTATTTTTCATTTCTGTACAGATTGGCTTGTACCCTGAAATAAAATAAAACAAATCAAACAATTATTTTCTGGATGTATTCTTTTATCTCACTCCTTGTACCTGAGGTGATCACAAAATAACCAATAGTATTTTCTTTGTGAATAGCTCTAAATACATGTTAGTGTCCCATGGTGGTGCCATAGTGACAACACACCTACCCCCTTTCATACCGTCTTTCACACGCATATTGTGTAACATTCTGTAAACTGGTTTGAATACTGGCACTTACTTCCCTAGTGCATATGCTTCCTCCAAGCTGACACCAGCTTATTTGTTTTGTAGCCTTTATTTTCCTAACTAACAAGAAGACTAAGAATAAATTTAAATACCAAAATATTGTTGAGGAGCCTAGACTATAGAAAAAGTAACTGCTTAGTTACTACTCAAAACCACATCCTTACTGTGAATAAATTATAAATAAAAAATTGCATATATGAGTATACCTTGGTGTTCAAAAATAAGCTTTAAAGAGTTTTTTGTTTGTTTGGAAAAACTATACTACTATGACCACCTCCCAAAGATATTGTGTTGTTGGGTAAAGTGACATATATATTTAGTGTCTGATGTTAGACAGTCTTGAAATAGAGATTATAATAATGTACTACATATACAATGGCCAAAAACTACCTTAGCAAAACCGTTCCAGTAAAAAGAATTACCATAAACACTTGTGAATACCATTGCTTAGGTATTTTCATTATTAAAGTGTCTTGACTGATACAATCATAAAATATTCATATACTATGGGAAGAAAACCCCAGGGAGAGGGAGGATGTCCCCACTGCCCTGTGTATATGTGTGTGTGTGTATGGAGTGGGGTGGGGTGGGGTCGAGTGGGTGGGTGTGGTTGTGTAATTATTTTTGATCACAGGAGTCTATATGGATAGGATAATTTATTCTGATACACTCTTGTTGCACAGTGATTAATTTATGAAGGAATCAATAAATCCAAAACAGTCTGTCTTGAACAGCTGTCTGAACAGATGGAAGAATATGAGAGAACACTCTACTCTGCTGGTAGTTGAGGGGCTCAAGGAAAGGAGAAAGAACAGGGAAGAGAGACAGCCCCATCCTGGAAAGAATTGGTATCTTTATTATCTAGCAGGAATTCTGTGATTCTTTTATCACTACCCTTTAAGCTTTCTTTCCTCTCTTCTTGAATTGGTATATTTACTATGAAAAAGCTATTTCTTTTACACTGTCGGTGTAAAAGCACATCACAATATAATTTAAAACTATGTAAGACACAATTTAAGACTTAGAAAGGAGGTTTTGAATGCTGATTGCTCCATTATCTTCAGAGTTTCTTTGTCTTAGTTTAAAGAGAAAATGTTTTTCATGCAGTAGAGATGTCAATGTAGGGGGTGAGGTGATGATGATGTGCATAATGTGTGTACATTTCCAGTTTCCTACTGAAATTGACTCTGATGGGGATTAGATTCTCAGGATGTTTAGAATACTCTGACTCAGACTTAGTCTACAAGATGAAAACAAAAATGACCGCTGGGTGTGGAGCAAATGAAGGTGAACAATAAAACCGAAAGCCACACTTTGATTCAAGAATAAGAATGGAAGATAAACTCACTTGTGAGGTTTGAATTTAATTAAACTGCTTGAAAATATTGACCACTACCTATTTGAAAGTGTAATAGTGAGTCGATCTTCCCCTCCTTTGGATCTTAATCTTTCTTAGACACTGTATTATGATAAATGGGACTTCACAGGACTGAGCTTCTATGTCTGGCTTACTGTATATTTATTATACCTAAATAATTGGTGAAATGTACTTTCACTCCTCAACTGAAACATACTAAATATTTTATATATTCAACATTTGAAATGGAAGGGCCCAGAGGAATTCTAAGAACACAAATCCTGGATCATTTCCAAAAAGTGATAATAACAACATTATGCAATCATTATAGTCATTTGTAAATATATGTATGATAAATGCAACAGCTGCTTGAATGAACTTAGGACTGCTACATTTTATTAATGAGGGAAGTGGTTCATTGAAGCACTTGGAATAATGTAAGCTCTGCTTGGTTGTGACCTGTTAATTGATCAGAAAATCTAAGCAGAGTAAATCTAAATAATATCTTCCTACACAATTATTTAAAAACCACTTACTTGCTTCCCATACAAAGTCCCTGATTAGTGATTTCAATATATAATAGGATGTGGAATCATTTAAATGACTTTCCATTAGGTATCATTAGCATCACATAAGGTTCCAGGGTTCATCCAGAGACATTATTCTCTGAAAAATATCTTGATGCCATAGCTGCTAGAGTATATTTCCAAATGATATTCAGACTTCCTCTGACTTCTGTTTGTTAATTACCACAAAGCCCATATTACAAAAATTTTAAAGGGACTTCTATAAGAAGAGGAGGGTGGGGAGAACATAAAGGTGAATAATAAAATAGCAATTACTATGCATTATTAATAATCACTTTAAATGTAAATAGATTAATGATCCAATAAAAAAACATAGGGTAGCTGAATGGATAAGAAAACAAGATCTATACATACACTGTCTATAAGAAACCAACTTTAGATTGAAAAACACACACACACTGAAAGTAAAGGAATAGAAAAAGATATTTCATGAGAATGGAAATGAGAAAACAGCTGGGGTAGCAATACTTACATCAGACAAAATAGACTTTAAAACAGAGGCTGTGATAAAAGACAAAGAGGGATATTACATAATGATAAAGGGATCAAAATACCAACGGCATTTTTCACAGAACTAGAACAAATAATCTTAAATTTACATAGAACCACAAAAGACCCTGAATAACCATAGCAATCTTGAGAAAGAAAAACAAAATGGAAGGTATCACTATGCCTGATATCAAACTATCCAAAATGAATACAGTAATCAAAACAGCATGGTACTGAAACAAAAACAGACACATAGATCAATACAGCAGAACAGAGAGTCCAGAAATAAACCCACACCTGTATGGTCATTTAATATGACAAAGGAGGTAAGAGCAAACAGTGGGGAAGAGATAGTCTATTCAATAAATGGTGTTGGGAAAACTGGAAAGATACCTGCAAAAATATGAAACTGGACCACCTTCTTACACCCGATATAAGAGTAAACTAAAAATGTATGTAAGACTTAAATGTAAGACTTGAAACCACAAAGGTCACACAAGAAAACATAGGCAGTAAACTCTCTGATATTGACTTACTGGTATTTTTTCTGATATATCTCTGCGGGCAAGGGAAACAAAAGGAAAAATAAACAAGTGGGACTACATCAAACTAAAAAGATTTTGTACAACAAAAAGAATCATAAAAAAATAGAAAAGACAGCCTACTGAATGGGAGAAGATATTTGCCTACGATACATCTGATAAGGGGTTAATATCCAAAATTTATATAAAACTCATACAACACCAAAAACCCCAAACAATCCAATTAAAAAATGGGCAGAGGACCTGTATAAACATTTCTCCAAAGAGGACATATGCATAGCCAATAGTCATATGAAAAGATGATCAATGTCATTAGTCATTAGAGAAATAAATGTAAATTAAAGCCACAATGAGATATCATCTCATACCTGGCAGGATGGCCATCATCAATAAATCAACAAACCACCAGTGCTGGTAAGGATGTGGTCTATTGGTGGGATTGCAAATTGGTGCAGCCACTATGGAGAGCAGCATGGAGGTTCCTCAAAAACTTAATAATAGAACTACCTTATGACCCAGCAATTCCACTTCGGGATATTTATCTGAAGAGATCCAAAACACTAACTCGTAAAGATATATGCACCCCTATGTTCGTTGCAGTGCTATTAACAATAGCCAAGATATGGCAGCAAACTGTCCATTAATAGACAAACAAATAAATAAGTGGTACATATACAAAAGCTGTCTGGAAAAAACCCAGCTATAAATGGCTCTATTTTCATATTACATGTCTGGATACTTTCCAGGCAGCCCTTGTATACCATGGGATATTACTCAGCCACAAAAAAGAATGAAATCTTACCATTTGCAACAACATGAATGAACCTAGAGGGTATTATGGCAACTGAAATAAGTCAGACTGAGAAAGACAAATGCCATATGATTTCACTTATGTATGGAATCTAAAGAACAAAATAAACGAACAACGAAATAGAAATGGACTCATAGATACAGATAACTTTGTTAACTCACGGTTGCCAGATGGATGGAAAAGGTGAAGGTAATAAGAAACAGAAATTGGTAGTTATAAAATAGTCTTGGGGATGTACAGTACAGCATAGAAAATACAGTCGATACTGTTGTAATAACTATGTATAACGCCAGGGGTATACTGGACTAATCAGGGGGATCACTGAATAAATTATATAAATGTCTAACCACTATGCTGTACAACTGAAACTAATGTAAAATAATACTGAATGTCAACTATAACTGAAAAAATATATACACGTAATTAAAAAAAATAAGGTGACCAGCCTTGCCCTAAGGAGTGCAACTTCAGTGGTCATTTACCTGGCAGGCACACACAGTGGGCATGGTGAATGATCTTTCCATATAATTTGTGAAATACAGTGACAAAATATTCCCAGGGAAAAGGCTACAGCATTTAAATTTTTTATTTTAATTTTTAAAATTCAAGTTAACTCATGTGGATAAATACCAAGTACGAAAAAAATATGCATTTTTCTCTCCTCACGCCCTTACCTCCAGTTGCTCAGTTCCCATTCTCTCCTGCCTAATCACTGCTATTAGTTGCAATATATATTCCTTCAGAGCTTTTATATGCACATCCAAGCAAATAATTAATATTACTCCTTACTGTATGTCTATTTTTTATTTAAATGGTAGCAGAGAAGACAGACTGCTAAATTTTGCTTTTTTCACTTAACAATAAATCTATAGCAGTTCTTTCCATATTAGTACATAGAGAAGTTTCTTAAAATTATACAGGATCCAGCAAAAGTAATGCCAGACCTTGTATGTGCATGTCTCACATGAGATGGACAGCAATTTGAACAGTTCACCTAAAGTGTGCTTGAGTATGATATTGTTGTGTTACAGAATTACAAGTTTATGATTTCATAATTAAAGATTTGGTATAGATTACCAGCTCATTAAAAAGAGGAGTTATTTGTGCCAGACCCTGTATCTGTCTGTCTATACATTTATACAGCTTCCCAGTATTCTATTGTGTGAATATACCATGATTTGGGTATCTGGGTTATTTCTAATCTTTACTATTTTAAACAATAATGATTGAATAACCTGTACATAGATAATTTCAATGGTGTCCACATATATCTGCAGTATAAGTTCCCTGAAGTGAAGCTGCTGGGTCAAAGGTACATGTATTTTTAATTTTGATTAAATGTTGGCAAATGGCTCTCCATAGGGATTTTACAAATCCACACGTTCACTTGTGATGGGTCAGAGTGACTGCTTCCCTACAGCCTCACTGAACTGCGTATGTTACCAAACTTTTACATTTTTGCCAGTATCTTAAATGAAAACTGATACATCAATCTAGGTTGCTCATCTTTTCATCTTAAGAGCTATTTGCATTTCATTTTTTGTAAGCTGACTGTTCAGATTCAGATTCCTTGCCTTTTTTTTTCTATTGAATTGAGTTTTTTTCTTCTCCATTTGTGGGAGCTCTTTGTATGTTAGCCAGATTAACTTTTTATGTTATATTAGTGGCAAATACATTTCTCAATTTATTTGTCTTGACTTCGCTTCTTATGATTTTCTTTTGTTATGCAGATGTGCTTTTTTGGTATGTAGTAAAATGTATCAATCTTTTATTTCATGGCAATATGGACTTCTTTTAATGTAAAGTTAAAAGTATATGAACAAAAAAACACACTGTGCAAAAGATGCATAAGAATTCTGAATTTTAACTTGCTCTAATATATATTATATTTTCCCCAAAGAAATTGATTTTTGCACAGTGTGTGACTTGAAACTGCCAAGAAGGTTAATGCCCTAGGCCCTGGCTACAAATAGGATTTAAGCCTGTGGAGTTATAAAGTCAAGGGATATTTATCAAGGCTTTCTGGAAGGTGCTCTCTTCTCCCTGAGAGCCATTCTACATCCTGGCTAAGCTTTCAGCCAAAAGTTCATTCTGGGGAGCAAAAGATGGAGGAAAAGAAAAAGGCAGCTTAGAGAGGAATTTGTCAGCAGAAATTGAATCCTATTTTCTTTAACAAAAACCTGTGTGAGAGGTTTTAAGTAGACTAGTTTTATTGTTGAAAAACCAAGATTGCTCTCCAGATAATAATCATAATGATAAAAAGTGTTTTTCACACATTTAAAATTTAATCCTTACAATACTTTATAAGGTAGTACCATTAGAATTTCCATTCTGCAGACAATGTGAGGCTTAGAAATATTAGGTAAAGTACCCATGGTTACATAGCTAGTAGTGAGGGACGAAGTTGAGAGACAGACTCCAATCTCATCTAATTCTTAGGTACAATCCTAGCTATCCCTTCTGTCTTTAAAGAGGCTAGCCTAATTTCACAAAGTCAATTTGCCTTTAACCAGGTAATTTAGCATGGAGTGGGGGAAGCATATTTCTATATCTACCAGTGATATAAAAAATCCCTGAGGTTTTTTCTTCATTGGTTTTCAAACTATAATAAAAAAGGTGCTACGGAAGCATCATATCCAAGTATGTTAACTGGAACTGTTCGGACAAACACTGTTTTATTCATCTGCACGTCCCTAACATCTAGTGCAGTGCCCGGAGTATATAGTCAATGATGCCTGCTGATGAACATGAATGAATGAATGCTCTCCTCATTATCCTCTTATTTATCTATCTGATTTGGTATTTTAATTTAATTTTTGACTAGTTAATACATTTTGCATGGTTTAAAACTCCAAAGACACAAGAGGGTATATTGTAAAACCCCGCTCCCACTATGTTGCATCTACTCAGCTCCCCTCTCCATTGGCGATTGTATTGGTTTCTTATGTGTTAGTCTATTAATTTCAAGTGTACTCAAGCAAAAATAAATATATATATTCCTTTAACACAATCTGATCCTTAAAAACACATATGTTCATTATAAAGATGTAAAGGCTTATTAAAAATTTGAATCATGTAGAAAAGTAGAATGAGAAAAAAACTCTAATAGCTAAATAATCCGTTAGAAACATTTTGGGGTATTTTCTTCCACCTGATGACGTTATCAGGTACCCTTCAATGACTCCGTGTCACCCTGCTTTTCCCTAATTCCAAGTGTAATCCAGATGTTAGCAAGGAATGGCTAAACAGTTTATTCTGATAAGGCTTTAATTGTTTTTTAACATTGGCCTCTGCAGCAGAGGGGGCTTCCATGGTGAGACACAGGAGGCAATTATAAAGCAGTGGGTTTTGCTTTCTGACACAAATTGCAGCAGGGTAGGGACACAGAAGACTGTTAAGTATTTGACAGCAGGCATCTTTTTGAAGAATCTATTCACATCTGCAGAGATTATGTGAAGATGTGAACAGCTGTATGCAGAGACTGAGAACACTGTCCTGTTAGCCTGTAAGCTCGAATAGAAGAAAATCCGAATCTAGGTGGAAAGACCAGTGGGGATATGTGCTGGTGTGCAATGGTGAGATGGATCAGTGGTAAACTTTGGATGATGACAGAAACAGAGAATACTGACTAAAGCTGCATCCTTAGCCTATTTACTCAAACTAAGAATTACCTCAAGCTAGGGGCTCTACTTGTGTTGTAATTGGAGGGACTGATAATTTATATCCCACCCCTTGTGTAAATAGTGGATGCAGTTACCGTGTGTGTGTGTGTGTGTGAATGTACTCATATGTATGAGTGTGAGTGTGTTTCTGTGTGTGTTTAAATCCACACTTACAGACTTTTAATTCCTTTAACATTTTCCATGACAAGGGAGTTTCAGGGAATTCTCACCTTACCACTTTTTATGTTAGTTTGCTTAAGATTGGTATTAAAAACCCATTCATATGTGGTTCAGAAGGGTGTCTGGGTCACGGAGATTTAAACAAAGTTGTGGCTAACATGAGCCCAGAGTGGACAGACCAGGTGGACAGCAACATTTATAAACTCGTGTCTTAAGATAGTATAGTCCTGTCTGGCAATGCCACGAACCAGACAGGCATTCTCCAAGGTTCTGTCTGGTAAGTCTTCTCTCTCATAACTTTCAGCTTCAATGAACTGAGACTAATACATTCAGTGAAGAGTTCAGACATTCTCCTTACTCTAAGTCAGTGTAGAAAACACCCATGCTTTAAATTTACAACAGGAAAGTTACAAAGAAATTGCTTTTAATCTCTTAACTATTTCCATAGCTCACCTCAGTGCACTGCCATGGTTGATTTATTCCTCTGTCTGCCACATTAGCTGTTAGCAATGTGGTGAAGGCTGGAACCCTAGGGCCTTACAAAGTGTCTGGCACATATTAAATGCTCACTAAAATATTTGTTGAGTGAATATTGAATACATTTGCTTTAAAATAAGTAATAGGACTATGAAGATGGGGTACAAACATTGCTCCAGTGACCTCACATAATGATGGTCTTTCTAGACCACCCTTATCACCCTTCATTACCTGGTCCTCTCATCTTTTGAAATGAGGTCCTCCTGGGGCTTCTGGTTTACTTGTCTTTGAATTACTTCAAAATGTTCTAATTACCTCTGGCAGGTTAATATTTCTAAGGAAAAGATTTAATCACATTACTACCCTGCATTAAAAGATATTTTTCACCTTGGCACTCAAGACCCTCTGCAATATTTCTACATTATTTCTGTTTTCCCATTCTGTGCTAAACTGCTATTCTGTAGTTGAATTAGGCTGGACTGTATCTCCCCACTTGCCGAGCAAATATCACACTTTCCACGTGCATATATTCTATACCTTACAACATCTATCTTATTTTCAACTTCCCTGGAGAAAGGAATAATGTAGGGTCCCCGTTACCTAGAAATTCTGATTCACTAAGTTTGGACTAGGTCTCAATAAATTTTAAGAAATAAATGGTATGAATGATTTAACATCAGTTAAGTTCGGGAAACTCTGCCTTGAGCAGAGCATCTTACACATATGAATGCTCAATAAATATCTGTTAAGTAAATTCATTTCCCTGTGTAAGAATCAACAGTTGCACAGAGGAGCAGGCAGCCCCATATGTACATGAAAACAGTATCAGGTTTACACTTGACTTTAAACACACAACAATATTGCAGGAGTAGTTTAATGAGACCCTCAAGGAAGATGATAGTTTGAATGTGAGAATAATAAATCAATTTAGACAAATATATTTTTGCTATGTAATATATGGGAACAGTCATAAAAAACTGAGTAGGTACTAAACTTCTTATTTAAAATTTTAATCATTGAGAAAGGTTCAAATAAAGTTGTTTATTTCTCTGTAAGATTAACTAGCAATGAAAATAATTACACAAACTTCATTTTCTAAAAAGAATTTTTGAGTTCTCATTCATCATTCCATAGTATATCTAATCACTCCAATTCCTCAAAATACATAGCTTAAAAACAGAAGCAATTTACCACCTAGAATGCCACCTCATGGTATGTGGGGAAGAACTGAGGACAAGTTTAGAAAGAAAACCCACTGAAGACATTGCCATTTAGTTTTGATCTATTGGAGTTTACTCATCCCTCTTTTGTACGTGCACTTGACCTTTTGCTTTCCTCCTTCAGATATCTTTTCCTTACACTGGGAGTCTGCACACTACCTTTGGCTCTTGCATGCTTCGACTTCCGCTTTACTTAGCAGCTGCTCAAGTTTCTCCTTATAACTGATTTCCAATTATTGTAAGAGGGATTCTAGTAGGTGCCTTTAATCCCCATTTCTTCTTCTTTCTTTTCTTTTCCTTTTCTCTCTCTCTCTTTTTCTTTCCCTCACTCTCCCCCCACCCCCTGCTTCTTTCTTTCTTTCTTTCACTTTCTTTACAAAGATCTTTCACACCAGCCACCTTCCGAGGTGCTGGGAGACACTGACTAATTACCCTTTACTTGTCTTTGTGGTCCAGACATCTTGCCCAAGGCACCGAGGCTATGTTTGAAACACAGCCTCGTCTCTATGTGAGGTGATCAGAGTAGGTCACTCACCAAGGGCCAGTGGGCGGGACCAATTAGAAGGACCTGGAAGCGCACTCTGAGGGCTGGCTACTGTGGGGTGTCCCTCTACAATACTGCATTCCTCCTTCACTCACTAATGAGAAATGGTCATTCCCTGGCCAGTATGTTTCTCCATATTGGCCCTTCCCCCATGATGGGCAGGACCCTCTCACATTATTGTCTGCAAGTCCAAGGGAGAGGACTAACTGGTGGAGCATTAGTAAGTGTATTGGGGCTAAGTGCTTCAAAGACAGGGGAGACAGACACAGCTATGAGACAAGGACGGGAGAAGCACGGGGCTAATGCTGGTTGACAATGGTAGCTGTGCCACGTTGGGAAGGGGATGATGCCGACTCCCAGCTTCCATCTCCTGGAAATCTGGTTGCACCAAGCCCAAACCCAACCCTGCAGACTTTGTGAAGCTCACCCAGCACCTGCCAGGGTTTCGGCTTAGTCTTTGTCATTCTCTTTATGCCTCCTCATACTGAAAGGGTCTACAGGTGCTGCCTTAGTGTTGGTCACATTAGTTTAGGTGCAAAGCCCTGTCCTTACATCATTTTTTAAAGTCCTCTGATTTCAAACATTGCATAAATATTGTTAACTTTTCTGAGAATTTAGAGGCTGCAAAGAGGGGCTGAATCAGGGAGGGTTCCACCACCCACTGTTTCCCCGGTTCACCCCTCTTTGGTGCGACTAAAAAGAAACTTCCTCTGCCAGTCTCACCTGTTCTTTCCACATACAGGCCCTGTCAAGTCGTGTAGCAATATGTCTCCCTGTGAGCTAGAAGTGGGATCTTTCACATTAGAGGTGGGATCTGAGATCAGCTTCAACCTTCAGTGATAGTCAAAGGTTTTCTTTTCTACTAATTCATCTTTAATTGCTATTACGTGATGGTATGAGCAAATGCTTAATAGGGATGAGGAAGCAACACAGGGATGAAACAATGTAAAAAGGATTTTAAAGGAGCAAATGAGATAAGGTATGCACCAGTGACTCAAAATAGTAAATAAAATATATAGCTATGAAAAGAGATCGATATTAAGGATACTGGGAGGAAGGGATTTTTTTTTTTTTTAGAGGTGAAACAAAGATAGTTTGAGAGAAAGCACATTCCAAAGAGGTAGGGGTGGGCTTGAGCAGGAATATGGCTCAAGAGCCTATTTTTTAAAATTTTATTTTATTGTTATCTCAATTCCACAAACTAACTTTGCTCCCTTCTCTTTTCAACCTTTTCCAAAATGCTCCCCTCATTGCCTTTTTAAAACTGGGAGTCTTTTTTTCCTGGGTAACAACCTAAATTTGATAAATCAAATAATCTTCTATACTATAATGTAAGTAAGATTTTTTTAAGAACGATAGTGAATGAACATAAACTTTGCAATGGTACACCAATCAGGTAACAAGAGGTTTGTTCTAGAAATGTAAGTTGAGCAGAACCACTAACAGATGGCCCAGGATCAGTGAAAGGTATTAAGTGCATCTTTAATTTGTATTAAATACCTCCCTTTTCTGCAGGGAGCAGAGAAGGAAGACTCACAAACACTGAAATGACTTGATTATCTGAGCACAGCCACGTTGCCTTTTTGTTTTTCAAGACGGCATATGTTATTTTCATCATTAAGTGTCCACTAAATTGTGCAAACCCGAATGACTGTAAGCCAAAACCTGGGGGTATGCAGAAAATAGAAAATGTATGTTGAGTGGGGCAACCAGCTTGGTTTTTTGGTTCTAACATTGTCACATGGTGGGACCTCTGGTAAACCAGTTAAACTAGTCTCTGGGTGCTTGAAGTTTTTTTTGCTTCTAAGTTGGTAAAATCCTTGCCGCCTCATCTCAGAGGGCAAATGAGAATTTGGAATCGTCAAATACTATGAGCTCTTTAGCTTACAAAATTTTCCCCTTAAAATATGGCCATCACATTATTGGATCAGTAAAATTCAGAAAAGCTGTGATGTAAAAGGCAATTCCAGTAGCCCAAACAGACATCAATTCTGCTGCTCCAGGTTAATACAAAAGGATGTAGATTTTGGATTTTAGTCATAAAGTGTTCAAAATGACTTTATGGCCATGCGTTTGAGATCAAACAGCTAAGTTTTAGAAATAAAATGAAGTAGATTTTCAGATTGTGTGAATGTTACAGTTTTTCTCTTTATTTTTAGATTATCTTGTTACGCCTCTTTTTTAGTATTTAGATCTCCTAGGCTCCCAGGTCTCAAGGTCTCTTTTTTACTTTTTTAAAGGAACTAAAGGCAATTGAACATGGGGACTAGAGAGTCAATGGTTTGGAAGGAACTAGGATTTTCCTCTTGCCTTGGTAAAACTAAAAACTCAAATTAAATATACTGAGTCATTGTTATAATTATACTACAAGTTCTAGTAGTTTTTTTAACCTTCTGATGATCTAAATGAAACCAGAAATCAAAAACATCTCAGAGGTAATATGTTTTCAGGGAACAAATTCTCAGCAGAGACATTTCCATTTAAGCATAATTAACATTAATCTGTAGAAAAGTAGTGGAATGACTAATTTATTTTCATTGACTGTATTTCTGTCTTCTAAGATCATTACTGAGCAAGAACTGTAGAATTTGCTTTTATTTAAAAAAATGGACATAATTCACTGTTTATTATTTAAAACTGTGTTTGATAGCATACCTGGAAATAAACACTATGTCATTGACCAGATGCTGGCAGCAAAATAGCATTTCTACAAGTCTGAAAATATTAAACCACAGATTAGAAAACAATCGTGAAAGTTCTAGGGTTATTATTTTCTCATAAAAATTATGTAAAGGAGTTAAATTAGCATCTCATTTAAATGCAAACCAAAGAGCTTTAGTAACACCTGCCAAGACAAAAGATTACAAAGAAAAGTGTTTTCACTTAAGGGTTTATTATTTTGTTCTGTAGAAACCAATATTGGGTTGCTGTTTATCATAATTCAGAAATTCTCTCAATTAAAACAAGTAAAACAGAAGGTACACAGTATAGTCCAAAAGAACCATTCAGAAGCATTTAAACAATAACACTTTATTAGGTCCTATTAGAAGATAATGAAATGTTCTTACCAAAATAGAAACATTTGGGCTCTGACCCAAGTTTGGGCAATAACTCAGGTTTAGTCCCTCATTTTCTACTCTTTATAATGAGGGTAATGTATGCTCCTCAGAGCCCATCAGTTCCCATAAAGTACGTACAGGAATAAACTGTCAAATAACAGAGCAGCAGATGAAGCGGGGTGTAGAAAAACCTGAACACCATCATGAAGCCAGAAAAGCTGTACAAGTAAGTGTAGTTATTAAGTGAATATTATTTTTAGCTTCTCATTTTTAAAGAGCCAAGACAAGTAGGGTTTAATACTCATATAGCAATAGTAAGATGGAATTTCGGCCATTTGGGGGAATTATCTTTTCTGCTGATGATTTTTTATTGAAGTGTAAAAATATGTGCAAATATAAGCAAAACTCCTCATAAGCAAAATACACCAGGAACACACTATCTCCTACGGAGGATTAAAACAATTTGCATGCCACACATTTTACTGTGTATTCAAAAAATATTAAAAAATTTTTTGCTGTTATTATATTTCCTCAGCTTATTTGTAAGATACATATGTACTCTATTTAGGTGGGATCCCACCTATTGTAATAGCTATATATAATTTTGTTTCTATGATAGTTGCTTGAGAAGCTACAGGTTAAATGTGCTTTAGTGTTTATGGGTGGAACTTCTTACAATCACTGGATGGATAACAATGGAACGGAAAGCCTGAGGAGGCCTTGGGGATTATCTAGGACAACGACCTTCTCCCCTCTTCCTCCTCCTCACAAGCACTTTTTGTTGTTGTTCAGATGAGCACAGTGGGGCTTAAAGGGATTAAAAGAATTAAGTGATTTTCTCAAGATTACAGAGAATGTCAGAAGCAGAGCTGAAACTAGAACCAAGGTTTTCTCTTTCTGAGGCCCAGCAGTTTTTTTTACAACTCCCTGCTCCAGTAATGCAGCTCAGATGGTACCCGTCAGGGCTTCTCAGTAGGATTTCTGCGTGAATCACTCCTGTTCATTTATACCATTCCCCAAAGCATGCAAAGCCACTGCCAGAGAAGTTGCATTATCTTTTTTCATGGAATATAGTTCAGATGTTAGAAGTCATATGGGATCATCATGGGTATTAGCTGAACAGTCCTCCAAAGATTTACTTTCTTCTCTCCTTAATTAGTGCTTCTCAAACAATCTCATTGTTGTTGTTGTTGTTGTTATTATTTTATGTGGCCAATGTTCTTGCCACATTTGTGAGTTCTACAACATTTGAACTCATCCATGTCTGATTTAAGGATCATGAACTTGGCTATGCAGCAATGTCAACTTGCTATAAAAACTCTAAAAGCTTACCTTCACCTTCCATACTTAACGAGTCAGGAAAGGCAGCAACTGGTTTGCGAACCAGCCCTGGTCTGTGGGCCACACTTCAGCACCACAGGCTAAGAGATGCGCTTGTAAGCAAGATGTTCCCAATTAACATTTGCAGGGACTCCAGGATTCTTTACCCTTCCAAGGTCCTCCCCACGCCCACACTATGCTCAGTATGGGAAACTTTCTCCCTGAAATAGCAGGAGCTCTCAGACAGGGACTTGCTCTCTCTTTATACGCCCTAACCCCCTATTATCTAGATAAACTAGATAAACTTCTAGATGACTCTCCTTCCTCAGCTTTAAAAAGGGAAATATTCTTCCTTAAATCCAGTTTGGTAGGGTAGTGAAGAATATTTTCTCTGTGGCCAGGCAGACTAGATTTGGGTCCTGACTCTTCATTTACAAGCTGTGTCATCTTCAGCTGTGTCATCTTGTGCCTTGGTTTCTTTATCTGTAAAGGACTTAAAATAGCATCCAGTGTGTGGTTAAGTACTCAATAAATGTTAACTATTATAATTATGCAAGACTGATCTTGCTGTCTCATCTCTGGATCTGCTCACTTTCTCATACCTGATGCCATCAGTAATAGCCCTTTCCCCTTGTAACCTCAGTCTACCATGACTGTAAACTTTTACTCCTTATATTTTACTTTTAATGCTCCCCACATCCTCTCAGTCATTCTTTTAGATAAGAGAATCGAGACTTAGTCCTCTGCTTCCTTATTTCTCATTCATTCTCTTCTCTCTCATTCATTTAAAAACTTCAGTGTGTTAAGGGAGGTATTGTGTGCTATGAGAGAACTTACTGGCACTTAAAGTAGATTGAGAGGGCATGAGTGGGAATTAGCCAGGCTGAGGAGGAGTGTTCCAGATTCATGAAACAGTATGAAATCTTTGAAGAACGGATGAGACACAGAGGAGACTGTGAACAGAGAAGTCAAAGAATAAATAGTAAGAGGAGGGGCCTGTATGACAAGATTGGCTTTAACCTGAGGACACTGGGAAGGCAGATATTGGGAGTGCCAGTCACAGACGTCCATTTTAGAAGTAAGATCACTCTGGTTCAAGGAATGTCATGAAAAGTTTTAAGGCTAATGAAAAGATCAGATTTCCCTTTTAGAAAGATTCCTGGATTAGAGGAAGCAAAGGAGGGTATGAAAGTGTAGGGAACTAGGAAGGCAGCGATAATTTTAAGGAAGAGTGTTAAGATAATATTTGTAAGACTGTGGCTGTAGAAGAGCAGTGTTTTAGAAGGGGAGACAAAAGGTCAGGAACAGAGGAGCCAGAGGAGGCTTGGGATCAAGGTGAGATTGCAGATATTCAGTAGTATGCCTCAGAGTGTGGCATCTGACGGCACTACAATCAGCCACTGAAACTTAATTTTGGCTTCAAAATCCCGATTTTAGCATCTGTCAAGCACAGGCAGAGAAGGCCCAACTCCAGCAGTGTTCCAACTCCAGGGAGAAGCCCGATGCCTATAGCAGAGGCCCTCAGATGACCTGTTTGGGATAGGGATGGGGGACTATGTCTGAGAAATTCTCTGCAGCTTCAGTGTAATCAGAGAGGTGCAGACCACTGATATTTTCAGCTCCATTCTGAAAGTTCCTGAGGACATTTTTGTCTTCCTATGAAGTCAAAGAGACGTGAATCATCCACTATGTGAGGCATGCTCCGATAACCTTTTAGGGTGACTATACAGACACCAGTTTTTATTCCCTGAAGATGAGTATTAGTGTTATAAATGCCTTTTGGAAATCAAGGAGCTAAGGAGTGAGTAGGAAAAATAGAATCTATGGATAGAATTGAGAGAGTGAGGCCGATTCAGGAACTGCAGGAAGTAGAAATAAACTGTATAAAAAAAGTAACAGGCAGTTTTGAGAAGTTGAGGTGAAAACTGAAAAGGTGAACCAGAAGAAAAGCAACATGGAAAGGAATGTGAGGAGTTTAAATCACAACAGCTGGAACTGGATACTGAACTTCAGAGTGAGGATAATCAGCTGTATTTGACACAGATATGGCTGAAGATGCTCAGGAAAGCCAACTTCTTTAGTGAGGTGTTTGGCATCTGGCATGATGGCCTCTTGGGCGCCATTAGTAGCATCAGGCAGAGTCTCCTCCCCAGTGACCCAGTGGGCTGGAATGAGACTAATGCTGTTTGTTGCTCATATCCTACCCAATAAAATGGGACTGGAATTTCAGAGGTATTGACTTACTCCCTAAGGGAGTCACTCTTATTTGGAGTCTTTGACATGGAACTGCCTGGAACCCTGTTAGATACACAGAAGTTTTCTTGGACACACATTTGTATGATGGGGCCTTTCCTGATCATCCACAGCAACGGCTGAAAAGGATGAGCTTGAGTATGGTCTGCCTTACACAACTGGTGAGGACAGAGGCATGACCGATAAACACGAAGAAGACACGAGCCCTATCCCAAAAGACCTCTGTTGAAGCCATTTGTTGCTTTCCATTTCTTCTACTTCCGACTTTTCACTGGAAACATCTTCTTTGTATCTGAAGAACATTTTTTGTGTTTTATTTAGAGCAGTTCTGATAATGACACATTTCCTGGTCTTGTTTGTCTAAAAATGTTTTAATTTTCCATTCATTTGTGCAAGTTATTTTTATAGGATATAAAATGATAGGTTAGCAGTTCTTCTCTTTTAGCACTTAAATATATATTTGATTGTCTTCTGGTCTCTATTGCCAGTTCTTATACTAAGAACTAAACTGTCAGTCTGTGACTTTTTTGAAGGTAATTATTCTTTTCTCTCTGCTGTTTCTAGAATTTTTCTGTCTTGGTAGTTTTATTATGTTGAAAAAAAATCATTTTTGTTTACCCCATTTGGGATTTGTAGTCCTTCTTGAGTTTTTGGCTTGGTGTTTTTAATCAGTTTTAGAACACTCCCTTAGTCATCATTTCTTCAAATAGTGTTTTTAACCCAGTTTCTGTTGTCTCTTCTCATGGGACTCTTTGCACACACATTAGAACTTCTCATTGTATCTTTTATGTCTTTTCCTCTCTTCTGTGTTTTCCATCTTTTTGAATTTCCATTGTTAATTCTGAATAATTTCTTACTTATTTTCCATTAATTCCTTTTTCAACTGTGTTGAATCTTCTGCTAAATCCCTTCATGAAGTCTTTATTTTGGTTTTTGTATTTTATAGGCTAGAATTTCCATTTTGTTCTATTTTGTATAATTTTCAGAATTCCACAAAAATTCTCAGATTTATCTTTTATCTCCTTGAACATAAAACCTTATTTTAAAATCTATGTCTGATAACAAAAATATTTGGTTGAAGCCTCTTTGGGTAAAAATATTGTCCTATTTTTGCAGAAATTTAGTCATGTTAGTTTATCCCCTTTTATACCTTGTTATTTAAAAAATTTACTGAAGTATAATATTCAAATAGAAAAATGCACATGTAAGTGTACAGCATGTTAAATTTCCACAAACTAAATATATCTATGTAACTTTCACCTAGATCAAGAACCATATCATTACCAGAATCTTTCTTTGGAGCTTTCTAGAAATGATTTCTTCCTTTTCTCCTCCTCCACCCACCCAAGAATAATTACTATTCTGTCATTTCATAGCACAGATGAGTTTTGCCTGATTTTTGACCTTTATATGAACAAAATAATAAAGTTTGTATTTTTTTTGTCTTTTTTTTCATTTAACATTCTTTGTGAGCTCATCTGTGTTATTAATAGTTCATGTAGTAGGTATGGTTTGTTCATTTCCACTGCTATTTAGTATTCCATTTTGTGATTATGCCACCATTTATTTAGCATTGTATTGTTTATAGTATATAATCTGGATCTTTAACAAGCAGTGTGGCTAAGAACATCCTTATATACACATTTTGGTGAACATATGTATTTCCTAGTTACTTTTGATCAAGTTCTAGGCATTATATTAGCAAAACTGTAGAAAAATTTGACACTTCGAATGGTTTTATCTTTCTCTAGAAAAATTTTACATTTGCCTCTGCCTAGCATAACCTTACTCTAAGAGATCGTGATAATTCTGAGTTGCAATCCTTGTAAGGGCCTATGACTGGCTTACTCTTGTTCCTAAAGTGCCAGCTTTTGGGTAGCCTTACTCAGAGTTATTCTCCTCCCCGCCCTGCCCCCAATCCTTGTTCTCCTAGCTTCTCATGGCTGTACTAGTTCTTCTCGGGCTTTCAGATTCGCAGCCTACATACTGGAAGCAGCGAATGTCCCTCGGAGGAAAGCTCCACATGCTGGCCTCAACCCTTGAGGTCTATCTTCTTTCAGATACTGACCCAGGGTTTCTTCACTGTTTTATTATAGTTTTCTATAACTTCAAGAAGATTTTTGGTATATTTTGGTCAGCTTTTCTAGTTGTGTTTATTAGGTTGGTAGGTCTAAATTCCTGGTCCCTCCATTCACTCAGCAATCTATTTTTTTTTTTTTTTTAATTTCTCTCTACTGAAACTGCTCTTGCTAATAAGGTCACTAATAATCTCTGATGTGTCTTTACAGTGAACAGTTTTCAGTTCTTACCTTACTTGATCTCTGTATGTTTGATCTCATAGAGAGTTCTCCTTTCCAAACCTCTATTTCTTGCTTTTTATTCCTCAACTGGCTCATTTCTGGTCACCTGCTGATTCTCTGGTTAGCAAGCCTCAGCTTTTTCATTCAATGCTTTCCCTTAAATATTGTATTTCTTAAAATCTCAACCTTATATGTGTTGTGTGGATGAGCCATTTTTATGACTTCAATATATGCTGATGTCTTCAACATCTTTTCTTCTAAACTTCAGAGCTGCATTTCCTCCTACTTCTTGTGTATCTCTAGTAGATGTCCTATGGCATTTTGAAGTCAACATGTCCAAAATGCAACTTATTGTTTCCTTTGACTCTGCTAATTACATTCCCCCATTTCAGGAAATGGCCCCACTATCTACTTAGCTGTTCAAACCATGGAGTCATCTTTAATTTCTTTTTTCTTCTCATTTTTCTCATTCAGTCTCCAGTTCTGTAGATTCTAGCTTCAAATACACATGCACCTTTATATTTTAAAAATATTTGAGCTCAAATATGTGTTTGACTATGAAATTAAAAAAACAAATGAGAAGATACTTAGGAGGTATCCAGACTTTAAGGATGGAACTTTGTATGAGGGTTCTGTATACAGGGATTGCTCGCACTATACTAAACCTCTCAGAACTCCATTCGTCTCTAGTAAAAGGATCAGATGCTTCCCATAGCCTCCTGCTCAGATACTCTATTCAAATACCTACCCACCTCTTAGGCATCTATTAAATTATACTGTCTGTCCCATTTGAGTCATGATTTAATTCTATATATATATTTAAAGCCTGA
The DNA here is from genome assembly GCA_004026885.1 of Lyroderma lyra. Classification (NCBI taxonomy): domain Eukaryota; kingdom Metazoa; phylum Chordata; class Mammalia; order Chiroptera; family Megadermatidae; genus Lyroderma; species Lyroderma lyra. Next base: position 24,030 of record PVJL010003004.1, on the reverse strand, counting down.
ACATACCAATTTATGTATATCTTATAGCTATATGTGCAGAAAGTAGCCTGTGTGTTAATGAAGTCTCTTCTTCTATTTTTCCTTTACTTTTACTTAATTCTTATATTGTTTATACCTTAATATTCACCATAAATTATGTGTTGTCTTAATTTGCTCCCTGATTATTTCAAGTACATTAACTTGTCTCCACAGCTTGAGAGTTAGCTTCTTTGGGGTGAAAATCATTTTTTCCATTCCTTTGAATTCTTTAGGACCTAGTATGGGGATGGGCAGGTGCCTGGAATATTTGTTGTTTGATGGAATTAATTAATGCGTGGGAAATTAAAATCGTTCAAAATCTTTAGGATACTTGATTCTGGTTCATAAAAGAAGAAAAAACTTGCTGAAGTGGAAACTGCCTTCTCTGCCTTTCTAAATAAGCACCAACAAACATGTCCTGACATCTTAGCAAAAGCAAGAATTTTATACAAATCTTGCTCTTAAGAACTTGTAAATGAGGGCAGAGGGCAGTTACAGATCCAAATGATTACTGATGTAAAAACACTAACTTCTAATAAACTTCTAATAAAGATGCCTTACAGCTTCCAATTGATTATGTTTGGGTGGTATCACTACATAAGCAAGTAGTGACATAATTGCTTATTATAAACTATTGTTTTAAAAAGCCATGTATAAGCAAATACAGGTTGTTGATTACCATAATGTAGGAAAGAACTCAAACATCCACTGAAAATGGACTCTTTTTCTCTATATTTAATTTTTAAAAATTATTAAAAAAAATGTTTCAATTATAGTTGACATTCAATAAGAAACAGATTCTTTAAAGAGACTCCTATGGGGAGAATAACTCATCACGTGGAATTGTGTTAGGCCCATGGGCAGCGTGGTACTAAGGAAAGAAGACTGGATTAGGAATCCGAATTCCTGGACCATATCTCACTTCTACCAATTGGCTGTTATGATCTTGAGTAAATCACTTAATATCTCTGTATCTTGGTTTTCTCATCTGTTGAAAAAGAAAATTAATAATATTTCTGGCAAATTTTTAATCTTATGCATCTAATACAACATGTATGAAAGAATTTTATAATCAGCTAAGCACTATAGCAGGGTGGAGGAGTTACGATTGGGAGACTAAATTAGCAGCAGGGGTGTGTTTGTGAGAAAGGATGTGACTGCCACATGGCCTAGATGTCAACACCAACTCTACCACTTATCAGTCCTCTGACCTTGGTAACCTTCTCATTTTCTCATCTATAAAGTGGAATTATTATATGGAATAATATAATGATAGTACCTACCTTATAGAACTGTTGTGAAGATAAGTTAATACACATAATGCACTCGCATTGCCTGGGACATTAAAAGCTACATTGTCATTGCTGTTATTATTTTGCTAATTTCATGCATGATCTAAAGAACAGGTAGTTGGAGATGTACCAATATACTGAGGAACACCTGGCTAAAGAATGAAATAGCCCATTAAACAACTCATTTTCTGACCTATAGTTCGCATTTGCAAGGACATAGGCAAAGTCCCTGTCCCCATGGACTTAAAGGATGGGGACAGACAATGAATAAACAAATAAAAACAGTAGGAAGTGACTAAAATGACAGATTTGGAAGGTGCTATGGATGTAGTGAATAGTGTGTTGAGGTTGCAGTAGTCGTGTGATCAGGGAAGGCTGCTCTGAGGAGGAGATATTCATGCCAAGGCCTGAGGAACGGGGAAGAACCTCTCATTAGGAGAATGATGAAAGAAAACACTGAGGCGAAATTCCAGGGGGGGGGCAGGGGCTCCACGACCCCGGAACAGAAAGGAGTAACATGGCTGGAGTGTAGCACGAGTGGGAGAATGCCTTCAATAAGGTTGTGGAGAGGGGTGAGTTCACAGGAGGCCTTCTGGGTGAGGGCAAGGAGTTGGATTTTATTTCATGAATATCAAGAAACCATTAGTGTTTTGTTTAGGAAAAGAATCAAAGAAAGCAATATAGAATATTTAATTTTATAAGCCACAGGCCTTTTCAGAATTAATAGATGAGTTTAAATGATGAACGATGATTTTACAGTAAATTATTTTGCTCCATCAGTAGATATTAATGGCTTTAGACCAGTTTTCAAAACACATTTAAAACTGATTGAGATTAGGAACTTAATTAAAAGTAATATTTAATTTATAAAAAAAGTGGGTACACATTACACAGCAGTGCATGATACCCGGAAAAAATGGTACATTGGAAAAATGTTTGGGAGATTTGTAGCAATTTGAAAAAACTTACAGATGAACCTTGGGATTTTTGTTATAACATTTGTTTTTACTCTAGCTTACTTTGTTGTAAGAATACATGTAATATACAGAAAAGAAAGTATTATTTAAGGTTGCCCTCATGGTCCCTACCTAGATGGTTGCCGCAGCTCCTGTCAACACGTCCATAATCCAGGAAGGAAGAAAAGGGGGAGTAGAGAGGGGTAATGCCTGTGTCAGGCACCATAGGAGTCTTCTGCTTGTCTGCCTCTTTGCCTTGATCAGTGTCACAGGACTACCTTTTTGTTTTAGTAGCAAGGCAGTCAGAGAAGGTTAATTTTTATTTTTAGCACCTATAGTCAAAGAAGAAAAGTAAGGTTGAAATGAGTTTGAGTCAACCATTCTATGTTACTTTTTCACAGCAAGGCTCTTTTAGAACTTTGGTTCCCCCTAGCAGAGCCAAGATCTATGGCACATACCAAACTGCTGCGAACTCTTGGCATAAAAAATTACACCTGGAAATGGTTGTTTTGGGAGATAGCTAAATAAATTTTCCAGCTGACTATGAAATCTAAAAGTGAAGGTAAACATCTGTATCAGGTAGTAAATAAAATTTTAGGACTGACTAACTTCCATAATTGATCCCAGGGTTCCCATGATTAGAGGCACACATACAGCTATCCATTTAAATGATCTTTGTACTTGGGAGGGTAAGAGACACGGCTTTACTTAGGTGTATAACAAAGCATCCTGATGCAGAAGCACAATTGCTTCTAAGTAAGCTGGGCTCTTCGGCTGGGCCTCAGCTTGTGCATTTTCATGTAACTTTAGGGTATTGTCCCTGTGATTTACTTACTCTTGGATAGAAAAGATGCAAACTCCCAGGTTTTACAGTATTTGAAAATACTTTTAAAAGGCAAAAGAAAAGCAGTTAACAGGAGAGAAGAACTAGAACAATTATAAATCTTAGTGTTGTTATGGAACAATGAAAGTGATTTGTGAGAAAGTTGATAAATTTAATCAATTAAAAAAATCAAACTTGATTAATCAGTAAGTACAGTGGAAAGTGTACAGAGGAGGCACGAGATGAACTTCCACCACTTACTGTGTTCTCTCGGCAAGTTTCCTCAACTGGGGTAGTAATAGGTCCTGTGAAGGACAGTTGCCATTTGGCCATATAGTAGCGAAACATCCTTTAAATTCTGAGGGATTCCCAAAACAGGAGGCAGACAGAGTCCCTTTCCCCATCGAAAAGGGAAAATATTTCCTGTCTTTATCTTGTGGAAGCCAGAACCCCAGGCAGCAACTCAATTTTGCTGTAAGTAAGTGCTAATTGCTTCCTAAGAGTACAGCCAATCCTTGAGGGAGAGGTCTGAAGAAGCAGTTAGACGTTAGTTTCGGAAGAGGTTGAGGTATTGTCTAGAGTCCAGCTGGGCTGGTGCCCAGTGGTGGCGGTCTGCGGAGGCGGTTTTGATGGTAGGGTCCTGGCTATGCCTTTCCCCGCTTTGCTCCTACTTGATCCTGCTTCTCTGGGCATCCTGTAGATTCTTTCGAAATACCCACTTGCTGTCAGAGTTAAGTGGTATGTTTCTGATATTTGTAACGAGGAACTCTAATTAGCACTGGGGGCAGGGGGTTGGCGTAGACTTGGCAATGAGCAGCCCAGACTGTCAAGGGAAGACTTGTGGCCCTGCTTTCCTTTTGTTCACAGGTTGCCTCAGCAGCAGAGAGCCGCTCGTGCTGGACGGTTGCCAAGCCCTTATTTTATTTTGTGCTACGCACCACATGTAAGTGTTTAAAAAGCTATCCCTTGGGGATGTTCATTTTTACAAGCATTTAAAAATGCTGCTTGGGAATCTTTAGTCACTCCATTAAAAGACTGCTTTGGGGTGTGCCTCAGTTGGCTAGGTTAACGAGCAGCAATGAATAGTGATATATATATATTTTTTTTTGGTTGTCAAATGATCTCTAATTGAATGATTTTCCTTTGCAGCTCTTAACAAGCTGGGCACTCCACCGCACCACTGCTGAGGTCATCTATGATGTCATGAGGGTGGCAGCCATCAACATTGCAGCCCACAGACTGGGCAGTTCTCAAAATCTCTTCAGTGGTTCCAGAGAATTCTCTAGCTAGAGATCTGTGCCGCGTCTGTCAGGCAATGTTGACAATCTCATCAAAGTGATATTTCCACTGTGCTTAATGGTTTTTGCTTCCTTTTGTCTCTTGGTGGTTTTTTGAGGGCTCTGATGATCAGGGCAGAGGCAGAATGCACTGTTTCAATCTGGGCCTGTCTGTTCTGAATGGTCAGTTTCACTGTAATCCTCAGACCCTTCCAATTGCTGGTTGCTTTGGCGATGTCATCATCAACGTTTTTGGAGACAGACTCAGGGGGCTGGTCTTGGGGGCCAGGGCTGACGTGGCACAGACTTCCCCACCAGTGCACCGGTATGTGACTTTGATTTCGTTGGGGTTGAACTTCGGCAGCATGGTGGAGGCTGCTGGTGTTGGATGAATCTGAATTTGGGAGAACCAAAGAAATTTGAACCTTGATCTCCTCTGAATCAAAAGCCGGAAGAACAAATAGTGATTCTTTAGAGCACTTTTAACTACCAGAAAGTTTGTCCTTGCTGTGTGTAAAGTTATTATTTCTTCAGGCAATAAATTAGCACAGGTCTTGAAAGTATCAAATATGAAATTCCTTTCTAGATTGAACACAGCTAGTGAGAATACATCCTGTTTATTTTTCCTAAATTTGAATACTGACTAATCTTTGTATTTGCAAAATTCAATACCTACTAGTGATTAATTCAATCTCAAATTCATGGGTAAGAAAAAGTAGCATGTATTGAGCTTCTACAATGCATCAGGTACTGTGCCAGGACTTTCATATACTCTTAGATTTTTTTTTTTAAATTGAGGCATAATTGACACATAACATTCTATTAGTTTCAGGTGTACAACTCATAAACTCTTCACTTAATCCTCTCAGTAATCCTGAAAATTATACAACATTATCTTCATTTTATAGTCCATGATTTGAGATTCATTATTAGTTAAAAAATAAGGTCACCCATCTAAGAAATAGTGGCAAAGGGATCCCATACAGGCTAGTCTAATTCTGAGACCCATGTCTTTTCATCCCTCCGATCATTAAGTATTCAGTATATACTTAACCTGTACCAGGGATAGTGTTAAAAAATGAGTAAGTTTCTCTTCCCTCAAAGAACCCATTTATTAGAAGGGGAGAGAGATCCAATAATCAACAATATATCATACACAGTACAGTGTGAGTAATCCATGCTAGAAGCATATGAAGTATAGGGGAGGAGCTCAGCTGAAATGATGGTCAAGCAGGGCTTCACTAATGAGAGAGAAGGCTGAGCTGGGGCTAGAAGAAAGTTAGGGGGTCAGCCAGATGGAGAAAGGAAAGGGATGAATCTATCGACCTACCTATCTATCTACCAGTTATGAACTGAATGTTTGTGTCTCTCCCAAATTCAAATGTTAAAGCCCTAACTCCTAGTGTGATTATATTTGGGGATGAGTCCTCTAAAGAAGTAATTAGGTTAAATGAAATCATAAGGGTGGGGCCCTAATCTGATAGGATTATCAGATTCGTAGCTATAATGGGCTTCGCTGATCATGTAATTAAATGGTCTCATTTTACAGATGAAGAGACTGAGGCCCATAAATGTTAAATGATTTGTTTAAAGTTGTTGGGCAATTATTGACTGAGACCCAACTAGAATCTATATCTCCCTAACTCTTAACTTAGTGCTTTCTGTATCTCATGGTGGTGACCTAGGAAGAGGGCTCAGATATCTCCATCCAGGCTTCGGCAGCTTCCACTGTAGAATAAATTTCCCGTCCCTGCCTAACAGTTAGAAAAATATACATTCATTTCTTCAAAGCTTAATGGAAAATAATATTCCTCATGCTGAAAATGCTGGAGATGTTTTAACAATATATATTTTTTATGATTCTGTGCTTGTTTCTGAATTTAAAAATCAGTATTTTAACTAAGGGATACTTGCTATTTTTACTTGTAATCTTTCCATAAATTTCCTTTACAAGCATATTTTTAGTGTAGATGGTTCTTTTGCTTCAAAAGATATTACTAACATCTCTTATTTTTCTTAACCTCATCTATTTTAATAGGAGGGCCTGCTCTTAGAAAATTTTAATTATTTATTTGCATTGCATGTGAAGTGCCGCTCTACGTCAAAACAGTTCCTTCAAAGATTCTGTTTACTTGATATCCCTATTTCATGTGCTATTTCCTTATTATCGAGAGAAAAAGAAAATAAATTACATTTTCTATAACATCTGCTAAACTCACCACAGGCAATTCAAGATCTATTAACCTTTAGTTTTAACAGCACAAAGGATTAGTTTGGGGGAAGCAAAATATGACTGAAGGGAAAGAAAACTCACATTCTCAGAATGCTATGGCTCTCTTCCCCCTGGCCATCTTGTGAGCACTTACTTTCCCTAATTTGGCTGATATGGCAATTAATAGCTAATATGTAATGTAAAAGGGTATCATCAAACATTACTAATTCCATAGGGGATAAGATGAATAAACAGACATCTAAAACTAAAATCAAGTAAAGGAGAAGATGGTAGTTTAACAAGGAGAAAATCCATCAAGTATAGAGCAGGGAGAAAAGATTTGAGTTCCAAAGTGAAATATATTAAGGAATGAAGAATTTTCCTGGACCCCACAAGACCTTTGGTTATAGCTGAACGAATCTGTCAGAGCAGAAATTGAGAGTGACTGGGAAAACTGAAAAGAACAATTGAAAAGGGAAAACAAAGGGAGCAAATCAGCCTCTCGTGGCTCTTTATACTGGGTTGTCCCCTTGTCAATTGAATTCATGTTACTTATACTTCTTCATAACACCTCCCACGTTCTGGATTAATTGTTTCACGTCTGTCTTTCCCTGCCTCTGTTCAGATTCTGGCTCTGCCCCTTACTAGCCATGGGATTTTTGCCAAGGGACTTAACATTGCTTTGTCTCCTCAGTTTTCCCATCTGTAATATGGGGATAAAAAAGCGTACTTACCTCAGAGGGTTAGTACGTGTAGAAACTTAGAACACAGCCTGGCCTTAGGATAGACCAAACAGGACAAGGACTGCTTCTGTCTTGTTTCCCACTCTATCTGTAGTGTGTTAGCACCATGTCTGGCTCACTGTAAAGGTTTGATAAATATTATTTACTCACTGACCCCAGACCTAGCAGCCCTCTATAGTAGCATTCAGCCTCAGCTGTCCCCTACATACAACTCAGGAGGTGGTCGTCTCAGTTTACTTCTGTTGAACTTCTGCCTTCAACTCAAGGAACTTTTAAGTGGATGGTGTTCTTTTGATTGAAAAATGGGCCACGAGGGCTGGCTGGATTGTCTCCAACACCTCTCCTGGGGAGGAGGAATCTCTGCTTGTCGGATAAAGGTGGTGGTTCGTGTCCACCCTGTCCACAGAGGGTAGTGTGATTTTCGGCACCACACTGGAAGTTCGTAACTCATGAGTATCCTCCTGTATAAAGTACTTTTTTCAATTGAAAAAAAAAAGTTTTAAATCTAAGTGATACAGTAGTAAGTTAAATTGCATAGCAAGAATTATGATGAAAGGAGAGCTTCCTGCCTCACTTTCCCTCCTGCACACGCTCATTTACAGAGTAACCCTGTTTACAATGAATTCCTGTTTTAGTAGTTACCCTTACAACAGCATATCAATCATATATACCTCCCTTGATTTCCTGTTTTTGACTTTAAAAAATACATGATAAAGATAAGGCTTTGCCTTCCTTAACTACACCTGTTTCCTCATCTCAGCTTTGGGTAGTTGAAAATCTCAATCCCTGAATGAGATTTTCTCTAGAGTCAGGTTTTTCTTTCTTTTTTTTTTTTTTTTTTTTTTTTTTTTTTTTTTTTTTTTTTTTTTTTTTTTTTTTTTTTTTTTTTTTTTTTTTTTTTTTTTTTTTTTTTTTTTTTTTTTTTTTTTTTTTTTTTTTTTTTTTTTTTTTTTTTTTTTTTTTTTTTTTTTTTTTTTTTTTTTTTTTTTTTTTTTTTTTGTTTTTTATAATTTATCTTGGTCTTTCTCTGATGTTGATGTCAGGTGATTCTCCAGGCTTATGTGTCACACCTGCTTAGTGAAAGTAGGTGAGTTTTTCAATCAACAGGGTACCACTCCGTGCACATTGTGTGCTCACCAAGAGACTTGTGCAGGTAGGAGCTGGTTGAAAACTCCAAAGGCCAGAGTGAGGATGGCTTTCCTCTGAAGCCCCTAATACCTACACCTGAGGCCTTAAGCTTTCCCAGATCATTAAATCATTTCTTTAGAAAGGGGCACTCCGTTTTCTGTAGGGGTTAAATCCCCATCCCCCATGCTCTAAGTCCTGGAGTGTGGACGAGGCAAGGAGGATGACGATTAATTAGTTGGAGAACAGTTATTCCGAAGGGTTCTTTTAATGAACTTTTCCTCCTGACCCCACCCTCACCCTATTCCAGCTTGACTCTCACTCCTGTTATGCAGTAATAGAGAACTAATATGTGTTCAGAGGTTTACTTGTGGTCCAGAAGCTAATGAAACCAATTGTGAATGATGGAGTACATACTTGAGATGGAAAACAACTTCAGGCTAGATAGAATATAGGTAGTTATGAGATGGGGTCCTAATAACAGTGAAATATGAGATTTGCAGGTGCAGGCCAAGGAATGATTACATTTGAATGTGTTGAAAAGAGGAAAGTTTCAAATCATTATAAATGGAAGCATAAAGACACGAACATAATAAGTTATCACACTGAGGCTTAAGTTAAAAAAATTAGATTGGGATCAACACAATATTACACGGCCATTACTGACAAGCATCACTTTCAACTCTGGAGCTGTAAGAAACACAGAGCCTGTTTAGTTAGATCCTTTATTGCACCAAGAGAAAGACGAGGCATAAAGAGGTTAGTGTTGCCAACCTTTAAGCCACATCTTAATCCCACTAAGCCCATTAGACTGTAAATGTAGACAGCCTGAAATCATTTCACATCTCTGCTCCAGCCTTCCTCATTACACATTTGATTCATTTCCAAGGACGAAAGTGTAAACGTGCTTTCAGGATGTTGACTGTTCAATAATTTATGTAAGGCTGTAAACACATTCAAGAAACAGATTTCCCTTAATTTTTTTTTCTATAGTACAGTCTCTAAACAACTGCTGGTCACTAAAATCTCTTGTGATCAATAGTCCTATTTCCATCTTCTATAATTTTCAGGAAGCCTATCCTAAAATGCATTTCTCACTATGTCATCGCGTCTAAGAATTATCTTTCTACTATTTTTGTCCACATTGCAAATTTGGCTCAAGCCATTTCCTTTTGTCAGCCAGAACTCTAACAACATCATTTCTCTTATAAAATATTATGTCATTCATCATCATTAATGTCACCTATCTCTTTATGATGTTTATACCTTTCTTTGATATTTTGAATCTTCCCTGCTACCATTTTCTTATTTTAACTATGTCTCTGTAATATCAAGGATAGAGTAGATTTTGTGTTTCTTTTAGAGAGGTACCTCACAGGAGTCAATCTTTATATATTCTTTTAACAACGGCTATTACGATAGGTATTTCATTTTGGAGTTTCTTTTTTTTCCTCTTATCGCAGCTTGACTGTTCTTTTTATTCTTTCCTTTTGCATTTGCCTGTAGACATAGTCCTGGTACCTAGGTTCTGTTTTTCTGTATTTCTCCTACAAAAATCATTAATATAAATAAAGTCGATAAAATTATTTCCTAGATTAATCATAGGATTTCAAGGTGAGAAATGATAAAGGTCATCAAGCTCATAACCAATTAGAAGCTTGAATTTCCTTGATAATATCTATCAAATGTTTCTACCCACTGTGTTTAAATAATCAGCATTTACCAAGTTTATTTCCCATATGTGCAGCCCAATTTTTAGAAAATTCTTCCTTATATTTGGTCAAATCTGTATTGTACCAAATTACCTCCATATTCTGCCCTCTTAATAAGTAGCCTTTCCTCAATATTGAACACATATGACCAACAATGAAGCTATTTGCATGTTTCCATTTTCTTTTGGTTTTTATAAAGGGCTCTGTTACCATTTCAAAAACCCACCTACTCCTCCTTCCTCTTTTAATTAACATGGTTTTAATTTGTACATTAAACAGCCTAACAATTATTTTGGTAACTAATTAGAAAGGTTATAAAACCAAAATCATACAAAAACATACCCATTTAAGTATATTCCTTGAAAGAAGTTAAAGTATGCCCAGAAGGACTCAGGTTTGTAATGGAAGGAGAGACAATCCTTGTATAAACTGCCTGATCCCCACCCTTGCCCGCCTTATATTAGTGTTTACTGGTACCCTAACAAATTAGCACAAACATAGCAGCTTGAAGAACTCAAATGTGTTATCTTACAGTTTTGTACTTCAGAACTCTGTCATGGGTCTCACTGGGGTAAAATCAAGGTGTCAGCAGGGCTATGTCCTTTTTCATAGGCTCAGGGTAGGGTCTGTGCCTTTTCCAGCTTGTGGAGACTGCCTCCAAGTCCTTGGCTGGCGGCTCCTCCCTCAATCTTTAAAGCAGCAAGTGCAGGTCTAGGCCTCACATCACATCACCCTGATCTACTTCCTGCTTCACTTTTACACTTTTAAGGACGCATGTGGTTAGACTGACTCCACCTGGATAATCCGGGGTTCTCTCCTCATCTCCAACTGAATCACATCTGCAAAGTCCTTCCTCCATATAAGTAAACCTGTTCACAGATTTTGAAGATAAGGACATGGACATCTTTGGGGGCCATTATTTTGTCTCCTATAGCCACTATACCGGAGGTGTCTTATATGATTTTTAAATTCACTAATTAAACTAATAGCTACTGAGTATTTACTGTTTAAAAGGTATTATGTTAAATATTATGAGAAATGCTAAAAGAAATTAAAATTGTGTTGTGTAAACCATCTCTATTGGACATACATCATGCACCTCTTGTCCATTTTTCTCAATGCCTCTTCCTTCTCTCCTGTACTTGCTGGCCCTCTACTTTTGGACTTGGATGAAACCTCACACTGCAGGGAGGAGGTTTGGCAGTCACTAGTGAGGTCTGAACACTCACTGAGGGCTGACTGACGCAACCCCAAAGTTCGGAGGCATTAGCCTCCAATAGAATAACCTTCGTTCAAGGGGAAGAAAGAGATAGGAGGGGGTGACTAGTAATCCCCCCACGCCCCGCCTTTGTCTGGCATGTCGGATACTCTTAGCTGTTCCTCCTCACAGCTTTCTGGAGAAGTTCTGTGCTGAGTGAGCACGTCTGCTGAGCAACTTCTGTGCTTCTCCATAGCTAGTGGTAAAGCAATAGCCAGTACAGTAACACTTTGTATCACATTCTCCTTTTCTTTCTTTTTCTTTATTCTTTGTCCTTTATACTCACTACCCTGGGCTTGCACTTCTCAAATAAACTGTTAGTAATGTGATCTGCACCTCAAGCTCTGCTTTCTAGAAGGCCAGTGCTAAGACATCATCTAATTAGGCTTTCTCTAAATATCATGAAATTAGAGAGAGACAAATGTTCCTAAACTCATGCATACTTTTTAAAATTAAATAAAAGCCTTACAATACAGTAGTCCCCCCTTTTCCATGGGTGATGTGTTTCATGACCCCTCAGTGGGTGCCTGCAATCGTGGCAGGTACTATACCCTATATATACTGTGCTTTTTCCTTTTCACTTAAAGGAAGCACTTTACGACTTCTCTTTGTCATATCCAAATTGCCAGGATCACTATTCTTACACTTTGGGGCCATTATTAAGTAAAATAAGGGTTACTGGAACACAAGCACTGTGATGCCACTACAGGCTATCTGATAACCAAGACAGCTACTAAGTGACTAACAAGCTGGTGACATACACAGTGCGGAGACGCTGGACAAAGGGATGACTCACGCACGTCCCGGGTGGGATGGAGGGGGAAAGTGGGAGATTTCATCACGCTGCTCAGAATGGTGTGTGATTTAAAATTTACGAGTTGTTTATTTCTGGAATTTTCTATTTAATGTTTTTGGACTGTGGGTAGCCAAAACTGTGGATGAAAGGGGACTACTGTGATGGTAAGAATTAGGCTTAAACACAAACTATAGAAGATAAAGAAAGAAACGCATTCAGGGAAAATTTTGAAAGAAAAATTATAATCCTGCCTTCTTTTTCACAGTTTTTCCTCTCGTTTCTGTGCTGACCTTCATCTGTTATCAATCACTACTTCACTATGACTTTCAATAAAGGATGGAATCTTATTATTAAAAAATGATAAAAAATACAATCACTTCTGCAGGTGGCACATGTCTTTTGAAATCCCCATTTTTCCAAACAGTGCAAGACTCCTGAAGTGGGGGTGAAGATTTCAGTACTGGCTGTCTGGCTTACTGGCTGTATAAAAATGAAGGAATTCCCTTCAGAAAAGGCAAGAAAACTAAGGCTCAGGGGAATTAACCAGTGTAAGATAACACCAAAATTTAGACTTAGTATCAAATAAATGGCTTTTATCAGATTTTCCTTACAAAGTCTGCCCCAGTGTCTGAAAATGTCACCTACATATGCCTTCTTTTGCTAATTGGTTATTAGCTACATTTGGTATCTCTCTTGTCTTTCCAACCAGGTTGTAGGGGTTTGTGGGCAGGTTCTCTTAGTCTATGTGATTTTTCCAGAGTCCAGCAGGGTATCTTTCATAAAGCAGACATGCGATAATGGTTGATTTGTTATTGAAGATGACTCACATAGTAAATACTGAAACTCACTGAGAAATCTTTAATGTCTTTTCTATGTGTGCACAGTGACCAGAGGACGAACTCAACAATACAAAGATATTCTCTGCACCCTGACTTTGACCAATTTTTCTATTCAGTTTTCAAGACCCCCTGGACATGACCAAGTGGGAAAATCATAGGATATAACTCCATGTGCAAAAGAATATTCAGGGTCATGTTCAAATGTTACCTGTCTTATATTACACAAATACTTCCAGAGGACTTACTTCTTTAACTTTACAAAAGTTGGCTTGATAGTCTACAGAATTGTAAAGAATGTGTATTTGCTATTTTTTATTTCTCAAAAATAACAATTCAAATTATGTTAATCTCAGGTGATATTTATCTTGGTTAAAGCATGCATGTTAAAGCAGATGATTTTCTTCCAGTCAAAGTGGGATGGATTGATAGTTTTAAAAATAGTCAGATCAGTCTATCCTGTATGTCAAGCTATAAAAATAGAAGCCAGGTCTACGCTTGACAGATTCTAAAGATAGTCTTCGGTATGATTAGATAATACTCACAGTATTGCAGGTCTCTTTAATATTAATGAACCACTAATGTCGATGTGAGAAACTGTGCAATGAGCATGGAAACTTTTAAATATAATCACCCTGGGAGCACTAAGATTTACATTTGGGATTTTTTCAGTAATTAGAGAAATATTCCTGAGTAAGCATATGCTAAAATATATCCATTTTATAGAATATAGTGTTGAATGTATGCTAGAAGAATAAAGATAGATGATTTTACAAATCAGGAGTTGTTACTTTCCCTGAACTTGGTCAATAGATTGAAAACATATCTATCTACACTACGAGGCATCCAATAACTTCTGTATCAAGTGCCCAGAAGTAGTGAAATTGTTTATTCTCTGCATTGCATCCAGGGATATCTTTCTAAACCATGTTGTAGCATAGATGATTCAGATTATAATGTGTATTCACTGCTTCTGAGGAGTCAGAAAGAATAAGATTTATTTTGGTTTTGTGTTCTCTTCATTTCTCCCTTAACTAGCACTCTCATACATCAGGGTTTTTGCAGGTCTGCATCAGAAGTTGCTTAAAAACATTCTCTTTTCTGATTTCAAGGAAGCCTGAACTATTTGAGTTTCTGCTAGGCATCTCTGAGAGGGAGGGAGAGATGCAAGATCCAAAAAGCTGGGTCAGATCCCTTTTGAGTAGCCCTACAGCATGTTTCTTCATAACACCATTCTGTATCATAATGTCATACTTATTTATCTATACCCCCCTGTAATGGACTACAAATGCTCACTCAATTGTTGAATAAATGAATGAATATTGATATGAGCTCTTCTTGCAAGAATTTTTATTTGCTAGAACTTTTAAATTGTCTTTGTTATAATAATATGTAAAAAGAAAAATTATTAAGCCCCTCTCCAATGTTTAGAAGTGGTAAGTAGGTACACCGAAAACTTTCAAGAAAAAATAAATTCATCTAAAAATATTTACACAGTAGCAATGCCAGGGTTCCTACAGTAAATTAAATTTCAAAATTCAGTTGAGGACCTACTTTGGCACATGTGCCCTACTATATCATATGTGGCCAGATCTGGACATATTAGAACACTTTCAATATTTTATGTGCATTTTTCTGGATTATAAGTGTAATATTTATCAATTTTAAGACAGTTATAATATATGGAAAAATATAAAGCAAGTTCATCATTATCTCATCATGATATAACTATGCTTATTTTCTGTTCTTTTAGACTTTCTTGGTGTTATCTATGAACATATGAATATGTGTATACACACATATATTTATTAGAAAAACATCATCTTTCTTTACATATTGCTTTCAGACCTGGTTTCTTCATCTTTCCTTGTGAATAAATAAGCCTGTTTGTACAAAATAATTTGTAATTATTAAATAGTATTCCATTATGACTATAAAATATTATAAATGAGTATAAAATAAATGTTTATAATGTATTACTATAAATATATTTATGAGTTGATACATATCTTTGTATATTTGTCTGGTTATTATCTTAAAATAAATATAAATAATATAAATATAATTATAATAATTTAAAATTAAAGTAACATTATTTTAAATTTATAGTTGTGGTCTTTTGGTCATAAGAATCCATGTTCTAAGTTTTGCTATATATTGCCACAAATTTGCCCAGAAAGACCATGTCAGTGCATACTCACTACCCAAATAAAATGTATAAACTTAATCTGCTTCCTCACATCATTAGCCTTAGCTGGGTATTATTATTCTTTTGTATCTTATCTAAATTGATACATGAAAAATAGTAGTATTTCTTTACTTACTAGTGAGGTTGAACTTTTTTTCTCAAGCTTTTTGGCCATAGGTAGGTTAAATTTTTGGTTTAACCTATGCCCGTGAGAGGGAATCACTGGCACTTCAGGATGGAAGAGGCCCAAACTAGTCATACTGCCACCAAGTGGCCAGTTGTTCTCATTGAGGGATAAACCTTGGAGGCTCAAACTGGTTTCTGTTCCTGGCAGGTTGGGTGCTCAGGAACAGCAATAGCTAGACTGGCTTTGGTAAACAGAAGTCTATGCTGTTGGGTGCATATGTATCTTCCCCTCCATTTATGGGCCATCATGGCAGCTCTGGGGTAGCTAATGTGAACGGGCTAGGTCATTTTGTATTCTTGGTTATTTATTGCATCTTCTGTGGTAGGTGCTGACTGGTAGGCGGTAACATATGGCATAAAAATTTCCACTTCGTGCCCACTGCCATATGGCCATCCCCATGCCTCTTTGCTCAGCCTCCTTGCCTGGGGAATATAGTAAAAATAGTGCTCATCTTGATGAGCAAAGGTAAAAAAGAAAATTTTAGTCTTATACAAAGTTGAATATTTCAAGAGACTATTACAAACATAATAACATAGGTTGTAAGTTCGATTAAAGTTGGGATTAGTTAAATTTTAGAAATCTCATATTTTTTTTTTATTTTTAGACAGTGCCTCCAACCACTCAAAAATAGAGTGATGCCAAAAGAGAGAGAGAAAGAGACTGAGAAATGTTTCCTGGGTAGTTACCAGGCTGGCGTCCTCATTCTAGCTAGACACCGCCAGCCCAGGCACAAGAACGAACAAGACAAAACCAGAGTACAAAGCTGTAATAGGTGTGTGAAGCCACAGAGGATATGACCTGAATTTGAGGCAAAGAATGCTCAGTGGTAACTGCCAAATGAAAGCAAGACGGATTAACCTACTGTTGTAAACTTCTCTCTTCCTACCAGCTAGAATAGGAGCCTTCTGGGCTTTTGGAATAAGAAAGCTTCTGGTTTGAGGAATACGCCATAAGGGATCGTGCTAAGGGCCTTATGAAAAGGCACAGTTGGAGCGAACAGCCTGCTGACAGTTCAGATTTGAATTTCAAATGCAGGAACTTCTGAAAGAAAAACAGTCTTAGGCAACACAAATTGCTTCCAAACACTCAAAGACATAGCAGAAAAGGCAACAGAAAACCACATGAGGCAAAATCATTTTGATAAACCGTTACAAAATCTGTTTTCTTTTTCTTTTTGCATCCCTTACTCCCCCCACCAAATAACCAAAAGAAGCAGTAAAATTAATTGAAACTGTGCAGGAAGTTCCAAGAAACTGTGTGGTAGGAGACATATTTGAAAATATATGCTATGGCTTAATCGACATTCTCCATTGGGGAATTATCCCCTAGAGAGAGAGAGAGAGAGAAATTCCTAATTGAGTATAAAGTCAGGCAGTCAACTGGTATACATTTAACTTGTAAAGGTATAAGCTGTGTCCTGTTAGGCAGCTTTTAAACTATTCCTAAAGGCCCAATAAGGTGCATACATAGCAATTAATCATCACATGTTTTGTCATCAAGCAGTCTGCAATAGATTTCAGATAATTCAACTGAAGAAACCTTCACTTTAGGGCTGGAAACAGAATCCACTGGAGCATCTGCCACCGTGTGTGTGTGAGTGTGTGTGAGTGTGTGTGTGTGTGTGTGTGTGTGTGTATCACATGCATAGAAACCACAAGAAGATTGTCTTTTCATAGAAAAGAAAATACAATTGTGTGAGCCATGTTTGAGGACTCGTGTAAAATGAGGTGGAGGGACAGCTGTAGAATAACTTTGAAATGCACAGGCAGAATGCTGATTTTCCACGCCTGTCTTCTTTGCATCTAATGTGTCCCTACTAGTGACCAGGTCAAAGAGTAAATGCTGGATTCCTGCATTTCAGGCTGCAGACATACTACTCTACCAGTGGGTAATCAGGTTCTCAGAGCCCTATTATGAAAAGCAAAATTGCTTCATCCCCAGAAGCCAGAAGATCTCACTAGCTAGCAGTGGGGAGCCCATACGAAACTGTAATTTGCAATCTGAATCTAATTTCAAACCTCATCTAAAAAATGATAATTAATATACTGAAGAAACTCCCTGTATTACTATCTAGCTTCCTCCCAAATTCTTTAGAATTTATGAGTTATTGGTTTCTTGAAGAAAATTAGTCCGAGTTTAATCATTGCTTCACACATTCTTTTATTTTGTATGTACTAACTATAGTAAATATTGGTAAAGATCCATTGTTTATATTAAGAAATAATTCATCACGTTACCCAAAGAAATGAGTACCTTTCAAGTTTTACCAGCTTAAGAAAACAATTTTGCTTTTTAATAAAAGTGAAAAATTTATGTGAATTCATCCTTAAAATAGCCTGGTAGGAGAGCACTGTACCAAAGTGAGACTGAATTTAGGGGCTGTCACTCCTGTAGATAGAGAGAACCATGTGTATGAGAAAGGTCACACCGATCTAAGCTTTGGCTCTGCTCGCCTGTGCCCGCCCCGTTCTAAAGCTGAATTAATGAGCTGGCTACTGTCTCCAGCTTCCCAACCATAACAGGCTCACGGTGGGGCAAAGGAAAAGAGCACGAGAAATTCACAACTGAGAAATGTCCTCCTGTAACTTGAAAGGAGCTCTGTAGACAAGACGAGATAAAGGTATTTTGAGACAAATAAACACGCCTCTCTTCAGTGGTAGAGCCTGGAAATGAAGGTAAAAGGTTAGCCGCCTCAAAAAGAAAGTGGCACGCAATATCAAAACCCCTCCTTTTCAACTTCTCCACATCCTATTTGATTTCTGGATCTGTTAACAAATGATGATCGGCTAACTTGTGTGTTGTTTTTTTTTTTGACTCCCTTTGCATCTTCCCAGTCTCTGCTGAAAGTAAACGCTGAAAAGCTGAGAAATGATCACAAGTTGGACAGAAGGCAAAAACTGAGTCTGAATAATTTACCAGCTGTGATTCGGTTCTGGATAACTGAAGCCTGAAGGATACATACCACGTCAGAGATCTTGTGGGGCCTGAAGCTTATATAATTTGGGGAGAGGAGGTTTCTTTAAAAAAAGAGGACCTATTTATGAAATCACTAATAAGTATGAATGTGTACCGTTATTCAGAATGAGAAATCACAAGAAATTGCAAATTTTTAAAAGTTGAGAAACCCTTTTACATCTGGGACATGTTTCTCATTTCAATTACTGCACTAATTCTTTTCTATTTTCACCAAAACCAAGAGGCTGTTGTTAGGACCAGCTACATAATTTGCAGGGCTTTGTGCAAAATGAAACCCCATGGTCCTTTGGTGAAAATTTAAGAATTTCAAGATTTCGGAACAGCAAAGCATTAAAGCAAGCACTGGCCCCTCCTGAGTGCAGGGCCCCATGTGACTGCACAGACGATACACCCTTAAGCCGATCCTATCAGTATCACAAGGTATGGAAAAATAATACAAATAATACAATATTTTATTACTTATGGGATCACTTCTCTGATATATTTTTCCTACATATTTTGGCTGCAAACTCTTTGACTGCCACTCCATATGATGACTATTTTGTAATCTCCTTTTCAATAGAGACTTGAAACATAATTCTGTTTTCTTTTAGCATGTTTGATTGAAAATTGTCTTTTAAAAAAGTTTTTGGCAGCTTGAAAAGTTTTTTTTAGTATCATAACTCATTATTATTTATGTTTTTAGGGCTGTTGTCAGATTGGGAAAACCATGGTTAAGTTTCTTTCTCACAGAAACTGTGAGATTTGTTTTCCACTGATAGACTTTGGGCCACCTGTACACTTCTGGTGCCAGGCTCTCTGGGACAGGTTCATGTGATAGTATAACCTGATCCCTGTTGTGACAGTGGGGGAGTTGGCACAAAAGTAGGTGGTGGGAGTATTCCTTGAAGAAATTTCTTCATCAGAACAGCTAGCAATGACATGGAAGTGATTATCTCAAACTAAATGATCCCTAAACTGAAGCTCTGCTTGGCTGGATTCCAAGGATACCCATGGCCCTGACACCAAAAGAGAAGAGGGAAAATGTGATTTAGTTTGGGGAGGTTGGGAGGTCAAGGTAGAAAATAATATGCTCATTGCTGATCACTGTTAAAATATCTCACTTTTGCAAATTTTATAATAACATATGACACCGAAAGGGCTTGTGTAAGCTTAACCCTCATTAGCCTCTTAATAAGCCTACTTCTGATGGTAAAACACACCATATTGACATCTGGCAATCTACTCAGTTGGAAGAAAATACTATGCCAGCCACAAAGGAGAGCCTCGGAGCTGACTGTAACACAGGCTGGGGAAATGGTGGCCAGTATCTTTGTTAAAGGACAGGTGACTCCAACATTTCCCATGGCAAGGGCTGCTGGCTGCCCTTCTGTGTTTTTAGGTATGTTTCCCCTTAGGCAATAAAGCAGACAGTAATGGTCCAATGGACAATGAAACCTATGGTAGAGTAAGATGGGCGAAAAGAGGCTACTCACTTATTGGAAATAAATGGCCACTTCGGAACAGAACATTTGGCATTTACTCCTAGAAAAGTGGTTGCAAATATATGACAGAAGTGTCTCCCAGAAAACTAAAATTCTGTTCTGAAAAGAAATATTTTACTCACACATTTATAGGATTGGAATTATAATAACCAAGGATTCTGCCTTGGAAAAAACCCAATTTGGCAATGCCCACTTCAAGTCATTTCAACCACAGGTACCCAGTATTTCAAAGAGTTTATGAGTAAATGTGGTTCTCAAACTTTGGTTTTATAATCCAAGTCTGAGAGACGAAGAAGACAATAGGCGCTAGAATGACATTGCAGCAGTGCTGAATGTGTCCTTAGAGTCAACTTTCAATTCCTTAGGCCAGAGAGAGGAGCAGTGACATTAAAAACTGACATTTGGGTAGTCTGTCTAGCTCATCAGGGCTGTAGCTTTGCTCTCTGGGGCAAATTCAGAGACTTCTTTTTCAATCTTATCCTTCCTGATCTCTTGGCCACCTTTGAGATTGCTGACATCTTCTTGGCCCCCTTTCTTTCTCTGACTTCATCCTCTCCATGCTCACCTGAACTCCTCTGATGATGAGCTTCCTGTTTCCTCCTCCCTGTGCTCTCCTCTATGCTCTCTCCATCCATCTTTCACTCTCCCTCAACCTGACACCCGGGATTCTCTCACTTTAGCTCTCATCTCTTTCCCCTTCTAGTCTCATCTGACTGATCTGCTAGTTTTTCTTTAACACCATAACATGACCAAGGCTTTCCTTCTGTTGTTGCCACTCCAATCCTCCTACTCATTCTTTTCAAACCTTGGAGTCATCTCTGACTCTTCCAACCTCTACTTCTGACATTTCCCTCTCATCTGTCCTTTTCTCTCCATCTCCAATAGTGTTATCTTCAGTTTAGGATCTGTTTCACTGATTATAATAATCTCCTAATTAATCCTCTCTGCTTCAATCCCCATCTCTTTAATCTATGTATTTTAATATAGTAAGATTAAATTATTTTAATCTTCTAAATATTTCCTCTAAGGATGATTAGAATGCTACACTCCACTGCTCAAATACCTTCTGTAGCTTCCCACTGCCCTATTTCATAAAGTGTAAAATTCCTTGATACAACATTTGGGGGCTTTTCATCATTTGACTTCGAAACCTCTTTCCAGTGTTACATCACACAACTCTTCCTCGTTCACACTTTGATACAGTGGAGGAAGAATAAAGGGAAATGAACAACACGGTGTGTCCATGTGGATCACTGAGACCTGACCAAATTTTGTATTTCCCCTAAAGCACTAACAAATGGTTCGATGAGAGATTTCATGACAAAGGACATGTAGCTAGGTTAATGGCTAAGGAAATGAACAGAGGGACAAGGCCAATAATGAGCACAGATGATCTTAAACACAACGAGCTGGATACACAGGCTGTCCTCACCCTGGAATGTGTAAAGCCCTTAGAAAAAAGCAACTCTAGTTAGTGAAGGCAGACTTTGCAAATGTCCCTCAGCACCACTCCTGGAACACTGAAATCCTACAAAAATTATTATTAGTGGACTGACAATTTCTGCCTTTGTTTATGAAAGACAGGGAAATGTTCCAATATAGCTAACCTGACATGCTTTTCCTAGATATCCTATTATCTCTTGTTTTGCACTGATATTTTATATCATCTCTTGTGGAAAGCTAATTTTAAGACAGTTTTCTCCACAGTACTTTTTCTCAGAAGGGGATCTGATCATTTGGAGACATAAAAGGAAGTGAGGAAAATGCATTAGGCAAAAACTAAGGCTGGGATGTCAGAAAAAAATGGCACTGTAATAAAATACAGATAAAAGCACTTTCCTTAAGTTATTTTTTCTGTTAACTTATTGAAAGAAGAGATATGATAATATAATATATATCAGTATTCTATACTTAAATACCTAAGTCCTATGTTGCTTAACTGATCTATTTATATTAATCATTTATTTGTAATGAAGTTACTTCTAATACATATATCTTGTATGTTGAGCTCATACTCTCCTTCCTTATCTCATCACACACACACATACATGCCCGCACATATTCATACCATATTTGAAAGAATAAAATGAATGATGCCAGTATTTAAAGTTTATTTCAACTCCACTATATATGTATACACACACACACACACACACTCACACACACACACACACTTAACTGAAAATGACTTCTCTTAGTTTAATCATATTGGCTTTGGATAAAATGAAAAGCAAAAACAATGAATACATGTAAGAAATGTGGTACAAAGAGATTTAAATTTAGGAGAAAATATTTTGGTGTAGTTTAATTGAGTGGAACAGAGTTCATCACTTTGAAAAGCCATATATGAGGGTGTCTGGAAAATATCCAGCCATGATATATGAAAAATAGAGGCATTTATGGCTGGACTTTTTCCAGACAGCCCTCGTATATGCTTTAAAAGTTAAAATATGTTGTGATTAATTGAATTAAAATAAAAGTCTTTAAAACTTTGCAGATTTAATCATTTAAACATCCCAAAGTACTTTCAAAATTAAAAACACTAAAGCAATGCATAATTATCTAGCCTTTTTAACCAAAGAAAATTAGTTTACCAACATTAATTAAGTCTCCCACAGACATTGGAAGTAAATTAAGAATATTATTAAATTGGTTTTACAAATTGAGACACAGAAGTATCAAGTCAATTTCTCAGGGTTATAGTCAAGTCAGTAGAAATGAGAGCCTGTGGATTTTAATTTATATTTGTATGGTTCTAATGATTATTAAAGTGTGTCTTAACATACCAGTTAATGACATTAGTTACATAAAAGAATTTACAAGATCTCTCTTTTGAGAATCATGTTTCTTCTGATTAACTTTTACAAAATATTAGGAAGAGCAAAAATTACTATATTTTTCATGCAAAGTAATAAAATATTCTAAATATCATTTGGGTACATAAAGTAAAATAGCTTTTGTGATAAGAATAGAAAATACAGATTGGTATAAGGATAGGTTAAATTTAAGACAAACATCAAAGAAAACCATGACCCATTTCCTTTTGATGCTTCCAGTCTGGAATATCATCAGCTCATGCTTTTTGTCCTGGCTTTGAGTTCTTTTATGTTTCTGATCACTTGGGGATTCCCTTTCTGTCTTTCTACCTAAGCTATGCTTTATGTTGTTGTTATTATCATTATTCAAAGATTTTAGTTTTTTGAGAGATCTTAGGTTTATAACAAAATTGAGAGGAAGGTACAGAAATTTCTCATATGCCTTCGGTCCCAGGCATGCATAACTTTCCCATTATCATCATCACTCACCAGAATACTTTTTTTTTTTAAACCAAGGATGAACCTATATTGATACACAGTGATTACCCAAAGTCCATAATTTAGGGTTCACTCTTGGTGTTGTACATTCTATGGGTTTAGACAAATGTATAACAGCATATATCCACTGTTATATCATACAGAGTAGTTTCACTGCCCTAAAAATCCTCTGCACTCTGCCTATTCACCTCTCTCCTCACCCCCATTCTACCATCCTTGGCAACCACTTATTTTTGTTGTCTCCATAGTTTTGCCTTTTGCAGAATGTCATGTAGTTGGAATCATAGAGTATGTAGCCTTTTCAGATTGGCTTCTTTCACTTAGTAATACACATTTAAATTTCCTCTATGTCTTTAATGGCTTGATAGCTCATTTCTTTTTAGCAATCAATAAATATTCCATTGTCTGAATGTACCACAGTTTATTTATCCATTCACATACTGAAGGACATCTTTTGGTTGCTTCTAAATTTTTTTTTTTTTTTTTTGATTTTTTATTTTTTATTTTTTTATTTTTTTTTTTTAATTCATTTTTATTGTTAGACTTATTGGGGTGACATCTGTTAGCAAGGACTACATAGGTCTCAGGCATACAATTCCACAGTGCATTGTCAACTTGATGTATAATAAGTTCTCCACCTAATGTGACTTCTCTTTCCATCACCCTATATTTAGCTTCCCCCCCTCCCCTCCCACCCCCTCCCCCTTCTCCCCTCCCTAACCCACTCGTCCCCAAATAAACATTAAACTATCGATTGTGTCCATGGGTTATTTGTTTGTTCATTTCTTTTTTTCTTTGCTTTCAGTTTTATATTCCGCATATGAGTGAAATCA